>PVJI01003395.1:0-125007 GCA_004026765.1 Micronycteris hirsuta
AGGAATCCCCATAAGACTGTCAGCTGATTTCTCAAAGGAGACCTTGCAGGCAAGAAGGGGCTGGACAGAGGTGTTCCAAGTCATGAAAGGCAAGGACCTACATCCAAGAATACTCTATCCAGCAAAGATTTCATTTAGAATGGAAGGGCAGAGAAAGTGCTTCGCAGATAAGGTCAAGTTCAAGAAGTTCATCACCACCTAGCCTTTATTGTATGAAATGTTGAAGGGAGTTATATGAGGTATGGAGGAATATCAACAGGGGAGTGGTAGGGGGAGAGGGTGGGAATGGGGCACAGAACAAGTAGCATAAATGGGAGGTAGACAACAGACGGGGGAGGTTAGAATAGTATAGGAAGTGCAGGAGCAGAAGGACTTATATGTATGACCTATAGACAAAACTAAAGGGAGGGGAAAGGGGGGGAAGGGGGTGGGGGGAAAGAAGGGGGGGAAGTGGGGCAACTAACAGCATAATCAATAAAATAAAGTTAAAAAAAAGAAAATGGGGTTCATGTATATAACGGAATATCAGACAAAGAAAGGACAAGCACTGTTCATCGCTTTATGTGAGATCGTTAGAAAAAAAATGAACTCAAAGAATCAAAGAATCAAATAGTGATTGACAGGGGCTGGGGGGTGGAGGGAGATGCTGGTCAGTGGGCACAACATCTCAGTTATAAGATGAACGCGTTCTGGGGATCTAACACACAGCATGGTGACTCCAGCTAATATTCTGCTGTGCACTTGGAAGTGTAGATCTTAAGCATTTGCACCACACACACCCCCTCCCCAGTAACTCTGTGAAGTCATGTATGTGTGAACTCGATTGTGGTGATCATGTCACAGTGTCTGTCCCTGTCACATCGGTATGTTGCATACTTTGGATAGATACAGTATTGTCAGTTATACCTCACTGCAGTGGAAAAAATAAGCCAGATAAAGAAATTAAGGGCATGTGGATTATAAAGGTAGGAGTAAAACTATCTTTGTTCACAGATGACATAATTGGTTGTCTAAAGAATCAGATGGAACCTACAAAAATGCTACTAGAACAAATAAGTCCATTTGGCAAGATTGCAGAATACAAGGTAAATCTCAATATGTAAAATGTGCAAAAATCAGCTGTAGCATTTCTCTATACTAGCAAAAACAACCCAACAGCAAAAAAAAAAAAAAAAAAAAAAAAAAAAAAAAAAAAAAAAAAAAAAAAAAAAAAAAAAAAAAAAAAGCAACGTTAGGAATAAATGTGATAAAAATGTGAAATACCTATAGGTTTAAAGATCTAAAACATTGCTGATAAAACCTAAGTAGTGAGATGCCATGTTCACAAGTCAGGAGACTCAATATTGTTAAGGTCACTTCAGCCCAAATCCACGCACAGATCTAATGGAATCCCTATCGAAGTCCCATAGAGCTTTTTTTGTAGAAGTTGAAAAACTGGTTTTAAATTTATATTGAAATGCAAAGGGCCTAGAATAGCCACAACGCCTTTTGAAAAGAACAAATTTGGAACAGCAACACTACCTGATTGATTTCAAAATTTATAAAGGCACAGTAACACAGACCGCATCTATGCAAACAGCTGATGTTCAGCTAAAATGCAAAAGCAATTCAGTGAACAAAGGGTCAGTTCTCTTTTTGACAAATGAATCTGGAAAAACTGGATGTCTATAAGCAAAAAATAAACTTTGGTCCATACTTCACATCATATACAAAAGTTAAAATTGTTCATTGAGCTAAATGTAAAACCTAAAACTGTAAAACATATAGAAGTAAACATAGGGGAAAACCTTGTGATTTGCGGTTAGAAAAAAGGCTTCTTACGTATGACATGAAAAGCGCCGTTCATAAAATAATAAATACAACTTTATCAAAATTAAAAACACTTCTCTTCAAAGATACAAATTAGAGAATGAAATAAAGCAGGCCATAACTTGGGAGAAAATATTTGCAAATCATATCAGATACAGAATTGGTATCCAGAACATATAAGCAACTCTTGCCATTCAATATTAAGAAAACAAACCACTCAGTTTTTAGAAACGTAAAATATTTGAAAAACTATCTCACTACGAAAGATATCCGGGTATCCAATTAGTGCATGAAAAGATGGTCAACATCAGTAGTCACTAGAAAAATGCACGATAAGAAAGATACCACGACACGTGTGCTCTGTTGTGGGAACGTGAACTGCGTAGTCACAGTGGCAGACAGTATAACGTCAACCCGCTAAAAAAATGAGAACTAGATTTACCCTATTGTATCCACCAGGGTCTCCGGGGAAATAGAACCAACGGGGCTCTTTGGAGAAACAGAACGAGAACAGATTTGATATGAGGAATTGGCTCAGGTGCTTATGGAGGCCAACGAGTCACGCCACCTGCCATCTGCGAGCGGGAGGCCCAGGAGGAGACGGTTCCCGAGACGGCGGCGGTGGGGGTCGCACAACGAGGCGCGGACACTTCGTGCCACTTGCCTGTACACTCAGGAGTGGTTAAGATGGTGAGCTGATGGTAAGTTTTATGTTTTGTTACAGTTTTTTTTTTTTCATTTTAAAGCAGAATTGCAGACCTCACTGGACTTGCTAAATCTGAGTTTGCATTTTAAAAATATCACCTGATGTTTTTGTACATATATTAAAATTTGAGAGGCATGGGACTAGAGAGGCATCCCACACTTCCAAAAGTGTTTGGCAGTTTATGACAAAGTTAAATATATGTGTGTGTTAATATACATAAGTATCTCCTATAAATAATCTATATCTCCTATAAATATGATATGCCTATATATCTCATAAATATATATGATATACATATATATTTCCTATAAGTATATATGATAGACATATCTATATCTCCTATACATATATATATATAATATACATACACACACACACACACACACACACACACATATTCTATGACTCCAGGTTTCACTTGTAGACATCTTTTCAAGAAAACTGAATGCAGATGGCCACGAAAAGACTTGTACTAGTTGCTCATGGTAGCTTTATTCATAATAACCAATGATTAGAAATAACACAAACCCATCAAAAGAAGAATGAACAGACTGAATCTTCACACAACAAAATTCCACAAAATAATACTCAAAAGAGAAAGAAAGAACTGCTGACATATGTGGCAACACGGATGAATTTCAGAAACACCATGTGAGTGAAAGAAGCCAGACATTGTATAGTACGGAGCCCATTTACACGGGATACAAGGACAGGCCAAACTAAGCCGTGATGACGGAAGTCAGCACAGTGTTTACTTGCTGTTTTGGGGGAGGGCAGTGGACACGTACCTCGGGGAGCTTTCTGGGGGTGATTGGAATGTCTTTGTCTTGATCTGAGTGGTGGCCACATGGGGGGATACATATGTAGAAATATATTTATACAACTTACGCACTGTAATGTGTATTCCATGGCAGTGGAATTCTTAATATTTGTATCCTTATTAATACTTGTGGATCTTACTATATACAAATTATGTCTTTAATACAGTACCATAAAATATAAGTAAAATTAGAATTTTAAACAGAATTTTTAATAATCTAACATGACTGAAAAGTTCTGACATCTTTCCAGGATGTAATTAAATATAGGAGAAATTTCACAATGCAAAAGTGAGAGAAGAAAAGTAAAATGGGTTCATGCTTCTATCTTATGAAGTAGAGACAGGTCAATGAACTGGCTACAATTTCATTACCTGACATTCAGCTACACACACAATGGTGCTGTAAGATGCTTAAGGAAGGAACATACAGATGTAACAAAAGTTTTGTGTTTTTTAAAGAACAGGAATGCGGACAATGTAAACACTTAGGGGAATGATTAGAGAGGGAAAAGGAAGGGGATGGTCCCTGGGATTAAGGAGAATGCCAAAGGGTCTTCAACTTTACTGTTTCTTAAAAGGCAAAGATTTTAAAAAATGTTAATACTTGTTAAATCTGGGCGGTGTCTTTAAGAGTGCTTATTATGCATTTAACCTGTAACCACTGTTTAAAATATTTCATGTTAAAAAGTAAAATGTTATAAATCTTAATATATTATTAGAAAACTCTCTTGAAGATTTACTGCAAGCCATCATAATTTTGTAGCTTCTTTGCATTGGTGTTATTAAATAGCTTAATTGGGTGTTTGTGAGTAGAAGAATTCTAGACAAATAACCAAGAAACTTAAAATAATTGCCCCTGACATAGGAAAGAATCTAACTTCACTATATAACCTTTAGTAATAACTAAATATTAATAAACAACACTGAAAGAAAATAAGTAGTGTAATTAAATGTGTGGTTTAGATGATATGATCTTTAAGGTAAATACCTTATTTAAGGTTTGAAATGCTATGATATGATACAGCTTTCCAGAAAGGACTTTATTCTGAGGTCGGAAAGCTTAATTTTGATATCACACATGTTTTGACTTTGAACATTTTATTAAAATTACATGAAAGGAAAAGCATAATATTATCTTGTTACCTTAATCAGCATTATGCCTGTATTACCTGTCAATTTTAAAATTACTTAATATGAATACATAGGCTTTTTTTTTGCCATTGCACTGAATATTGTAGATTAAGTTATTCACCTTGGAATCAGAAAAATCTTAAAACAGTAGAAAATATATTAGTTTGATTACAGATATTTCATATAAGTTATTATACATATTCTGTTTCTATCATAACACATTTAATGTTCTGTTCTTGGTTACATTTAAAAATACTTACATTATCCTATTTTTAGAACTAGCTTTCAGGTAGGCTTACATTCTGATTTGGAATGCTCCATACATTAACTATATATCCACCAAAAGCCCTTAAATTAAGGTGTATTCACTATTTAAACTTTGATTACGTCTTATTCAACGTGACACTTTGTACCAGGCAGTTGAGGAAATCGGGTGAGCGCGAAGACTAAGAAACTGGCCCCGCCCTCTAGGGGCTGACCCTGCCCGGGAGGGCGTTGCCAGGAGGCGCGTTGTGCGGCCTAGTGCGGTATCCGGTGCTCACAGAGCGTTAGGGGCGGTCCTGACGCTGCTCAGAGGACAGAGACATTTGGGAGCAGAAGGTCACGGAAGAGGTAGCGTTGGAGTAGGACATGAAAGATGAGAAGCTAAAGAATGCTCATATTAATTATTCCCTTCAAAATTACTGTTCATTTCTGGGAAGTGCTCAGAAGTTGTTTTTGATGCACTTGTTGAAACCTATTCTATTTCTCTACAAACAGAAAGCCAGTTTGGGGTAAATATATGCACTACCAAAAAATGAAGTTAGTTTTAACGGCGTGTTAATCATATCTGTTCAGGATACATTTAGTATCATATAATTTTTATTTTATGTCTTATCAAGAGACACCTTAAACTGAAAAGTCCACCTATACAACCCACTCACTAAAAGATGGACTAGCTGAAGGAACGCCTATGATATTTCATATTCAGTATGCATAATAAAGTATCAGATGGCCGAGATCATTAATGAGAATTTAAAATACAGCATATTACTTGCTGAAAAGGTCAGAGATGGTCATGTAACAACAGGAATAACAACAACGTCATAATACTTTGACGTTTGAATCCAATAAATTCCCAAAGAGAAATCCCCAGACGTGCACAGTGAAGCTCAGGGGAAGCCCTGATGGCCGAATTAGAAGTCATGGTTTTAAATCCCAGCTCTGCCGTTTAATTTCTTAGCACCTCTGCTTTATCAGCTGTCCGAATTGTGATGACCTGGACCACACCTCTCTCAAAGGGTTATGCTGGGTGAAGCATCAACTGCTGGGTGAATGTACTTTATAGAATACAAGTCATTATCAACTGCGGTTGTTACTAGTCAGGTGCGACTTAAAACAGCTCAAGTTTTTCAAGCGTGTCTTGTAGAAGTTAGAGACGCCACCTGATGTATCCAATAAGGCCTTTCCCACCTGTCCTTATTGTTACTATTGCACGGGATTTTGCTAAGAAAAGAGTTGAGGAGTCCTGTTTACACAATCAGCTACCTGTGTGGCCACGGGAGTTTTCTCCAACGCCGCTAAGCCTCTGTTTCCTCATCTGTGAAGGAGGGATTGCAACGGCTCCTCCTCCTAGAGCTCTGGGAAGAGTAAGTGCCACAGGTGAAGAGGTCGTTACAGTGCCTTACACGCGGCAAGTCCCCACGTAAAGGCAGCTCTTGCTATTTTTATGTTTTATAGTCTGAGAGCAACGAGACAGTCCTCACTGATGCATTATGTCAGCCCCACTGGGGACATCAATGTACCCGAGTTTGGGAGTCTAGTTTGCACAGTTCCTAAGGAACTATGAAAAGGTGTTTTGAAATTCAGGGTTATATTTAAAGAGTTCTTTCTGGAATTATGGATTTAGATGTTTTCCTACCATGTATCATAAAATTTTTTAAATTATATGTATTTCCTCTCCTTGAAACAATTCCTTTTTGAATCCTTCAGTTTCCTATGTCCAACTATGTCAGTGCTTGAAATGTCATATGCTTTTATATATGGTTTGAAGAAGTCTTCAAATCAGTCATGACAGAATAACAGAATAAAGGAAAAAAGGCCTATAAAAGGTTAACCAAGCCACAACTATTCCAAAATAAATAAAGTTGGTTCACTAAATGTTATACCTTAGGCCAAAATAATTCCTACCAGGGAAAAGAGTTTAAAAAAAAAATGACTCAGGGTGCTAAAGGTGAAGGAAGAATCCCTTAAGGAAAGGATTGATAGATTGAATTTCTCCAAGTAAAAATACAGCATAAATAAAACTAAAATGAAAGCAAAAAATTAGGGAAAATATTTGCAACACATATGACTTATTTATGTCTTTATTATAAAAAGAAATAATAAAAGTGTGCAAGGATGTATGTGAATTTTATAATAGTGATAAATTAAACAATTCAATTTATGGAATGACCAAAAGTGAATAGCGTATGCTTATTACAAAATTAGGTTCTGAATTAATACTTTAAAAACAGCATATTCGTGAATGGATCAAAAACTGTGGTACATTTACACAATGGAGTACTATGAGCAGAAAAAAAGAAGGAACCCCTACCTTTTGCAATAGCATGGATGGAACTAGAGACTATTATGCTAAGTGAAATAAGCCAGTCTGTGAAAGACAAATACTGTATGATCTCACCTATAAAAGGAATCTAATCAACAAAATAAATTAACAAGCAAAATAGAACCAAGAGACATGGAAACATGGAACAGACTGACAGCGGCCAGAGGAGAAGGGAAGGGATAATGGTAGAAAGAAGGGGAAGGGACTAGTTAAACGACATGTATGAGTGACTCACGGATGTGAACAACAGTGTGGGAATTGACTGTGAGAGCTGGGGGTGGGCTGGGCAAAAGCAGCAAAGGGGGAAAAATTGTAACAACTAATAGAATAACAATAAAAATGCTTTAAAAAAATGACAGAGCAAATGTAATAAAATATTAGAGTTGTTAATTGTAAAAAAAGAATACTCAAAATATACTTATAAATTAAATAGTTAGAAAATGTTCACTTCTAATTAAGTGAAAATTGTAACACATGAAAATTATAACATATTAAACAGTATATTTAATATGATGCAAACATTAAGCATATATTTTGACAAAATATTATTAACTCTAAAAGGTGTAACTATAGGTATTTAAATTTTTCTTTTGCTTTCCTGTATTTTAAAATTTCAAAAACAAATATATAGATTTTAATGAAAATCTTAAGAAATGTTATTTTAAGAACACATAAAACCAGATTATTTAACAGAAAGTTAACATTCTTGCCTTGGTGCTGCCTCATCTTCTCTCAGCTAAATCTTACCTTCACCTTATTATTTGCAATATTTGCCACAATGTTACATCTAGGAATTTCTATGACAGAAAAAATAAATGGAATTGATATAAATGTCCAATCATAGAGTTAAATAAAATCATACTCATAAGAATAATGTGCATCTATTAAATAAGTATGTTTAAAAGAATAATGTTAATATCAAAACAAATTGCATAATAGCCTTTTAAAAATGATCCCAATTACATCTTTGTTCAAATATCACTTTTTAAATAAGGCTTTTCTGACCACTCCATTTAAAATTGCAATCCTGACCCGTCCGCCTGTTGCCTACAGATACTCACTGCAGAGGAAAGGACACACAGGGGATGGGAGAATGCAAGGGAAGGGATGGAAGAAGATATTCCATGCAAATGAGAACCAAAAGAAAGCCGGGGTAGCTATACGTAGATCAGAAAAAGAAGGCTTTAAAAGTAAAACTGTAATAAGAGACAAAGAAGAGCATTGCATAGTGATGAAGAGGTCAGTCCAACAAGAAATTATAACATTTGTAAGTATTTATGCACCCAACATAGGAGCATCTAAATATTTATGCCAGTATTAACGGACTTGCAGAAAGAAACAGATAACAGTACAGTAAGAGTAGCGGACTTAAATACCCCACTTACATCAATGGACAGATCATCTAGCAGGGGTGTCTGACCCATGGCCCATGGGCAGCATGCAGCCTAGGATGGCTATGAATGTGGCCCAACACAAAATCATAAATTTACTTAAAAACTTTTTTTTTCTCACCAGTTTTTGTTAGTGTTTATGTATTTAATGTGTGGCCCAAGACAACTCTTCTTCTTCCAGTGTGGCCCAGAGATGCCAAAAGGCTGGACACCCCTGAAGGTAATCAATAAGGAATCATTGGCCTTAACACATCATAAGAGATTGATTTAACAGATATATATAGAACATTCCATCCCAAGTCAACATTATATACATTCTACTCAAGCATACATGGAACATTCTGCAGGATAGATCATAGGTTAGGCCACAAAAGAAGTCTTAATAAACTTAAGTAGATTAAAATCACAACAAGCATCTTTTCTGACTATAATGCTATGACACTAAAATTCACTTATAAGAAAATAGAAAATATGTGGAGATCAAACAATATGCTACTCACTAAACATGGGTCAAAGATTCAACACCATTCCTATCAAGATCCCAATGATGTAATTCACAGAACTAGAATATTCAAAAATTTATATGGAACCACAAAAGGCCTCACATTAAAACAGTGATTCTGAGAAAAGAACAAAGTTGGAGGAATCATGCTTCATAATGTCGAACTATACTACAAGGCCACAGTAATCAAAACAGCATGGTACTGGCATAAAAACAGACACATAGATCAATGGAACAGAATTGACAGCCCAGGAATAAACCCACACCTTTATAGTCAATTAATATTTGACAGAGGAGGCAAGAACATACAATGAATTAAAGATAGTTTATTCAATAAATGGTGTTGGGGAAAAATGGACAGATACATGCAGAAAAATGAAACTAGACAACCTTCTCACCCCACACACAAGAATAAATTCAAATTGGATTAAAAACTTAAGTGTTAGATCCAAAACCATAAAAATCAGAGAATAAAACATAGGCAGCAAAATTGCAGACATTGCTTATAGCAATATTTTATCAGATATATCTCCCCAGGTAAGGGAAACAAAAAGAAAATAAACAAGTGAAACTACACCAAACTAAAGAGTTTTGGATAGCAAAATAAAACATCAAAACAAAAAGACAACCCACAGAACGGGAGAACAAGTTTACCAGTACCCTTATCTGATAAGGGGTTAATATCCAAAATTTATGAAGTAGTTATAAAACTCAATAGCACAAAAACAAACATCACAATTAAAAAATGTGCAAAAGACCTGAATAGACACTTCTCCAAAGAGGACATACTGATGGTCAACAGACATATGAAAAGATGATCAACATCACTAATCATCAGAGAAATGTAAATTAAAAGCACAATGAGATATCAATACACACCTATCACCACGGCTATTATCAATAAATCAACAAACAACAAGTGTTGGTGAGGATGTAGAGAAAAGGGAACCCTTTTGCACTGTTGGTGGAGATATAGACTGTGCAGCCACTGTGGAGAGTAGTATGGAGATACCACAAAAAATTAAAAATGGATCTGCCTTTTGACCCAGCAATTCCACTTCTGGAAATATATCTGAAGGAACCCAAGACACTAGTTCAAAAGAACATAAGCACCCCTGTGTTCATTACAGCATTATTTACAATCCCCAAGATATGGAAGCAGCCCAAGTGTCCATCAGTAGATCAGTGGATAAAACAACTTTGGGACATTTACACAGTAGAATACTACATAGCCATAAAAAATAAAAAAATTTTTTACCCTTTGCAACATTGTGAATGGACTTGGAGAACATTATGCTAAGTGAAATAAGCCAGTCAGAGAAAGATGAATACCATATTATTTCACTCACATGTGGAATCTAATAAACAAACTGAACTAACCAGCAAAATAAAGAGACTCACAGATGGAGAGCAGGCTGATAGCTAAAAGAGTGGAGGTTAGAAGGTGGAGGGATGGAGCAAAAAGGAAAAAGGACTCATGGACATGGACAACTGTGTGGTGATTACTGAGGGGAGGGGGTATAAGGGGACTAAATAGTAATGGGAAAAATAAAATAAATTTTTAATCAAAAAAATTTAAAAATACCTTGAGACAAATCAAAATCGAAATACAAAAGATAAAAACTTATGAAATGCAACAAAGGCAGTTCTAAGAAGTAAGCTCATAGCTATAACACCTACATAAAGAAATAAGGAAAATCTCAAATGAACAATCTAAATTTACACCTCAAGCAGCTGGAAAAAGAACAAATGAAGCCCAGTGTTAGTAAAAAGGAGGAAATTAAAATCAGAATAGAAATAAATGAAATAGAGACTAAAAAGACAATGGTAAAGTTCAATGACACTATGAGCTGTTTTTTTGAAAAGGTAAACAAAATTAACAAACCTTTAGCTAGACTCACCAAGAAAAGAGAGAGACGTCTCAAATAAAATCAGAAATGGAAGAAGAGACGTTACAACCGATACCACAGAAATACAAAGGGTCTTAAGAGACTACTGTGAATAAGTAAACACAAATTTGACAACATAGAAGAAGTGGATAAGTTCTTAGAAACATATCTTACCAAGGCTAAACCATGAAGAAAAAGAAAATCTGGACAGATCAATTACTAGTAAGAAGATTGAACTGGTAATCAAAACTTCCCAAAAGACAAATATCCAGGACCAGATAGTTTCATTGGTGAATCCTGGTGACAGTCAAAGAATTAACATCAATCCTTCTGAACCCTTCCAAAAAATGAGAGAACACTTCCAAACTCATTTTATGAGGCCAGCATTACCCTGATACCAAACTGGACAAGGATGCCACACACACATAAAATACAGGCCAACATCCTTGATGAACACAGAAGTAAAACTCCTCAATAAAATATCAGCAGAACAAATTCAACAGTGCATTAAAAGGATCACAGATCACAATCAAGTGTGATTTATTTCAAGAATGCAAGTTCGACATTTGCAAATCAGTCATTGTAATACAGCACAATAGCAAAAATGAAAGATAAAAATCATACAATCATCTCTGATGCAGAAAAAGTACTTGACCAAATTCAACATTTTTTCCTGATAAACCCTCTAAACAAAGTGTGTATAGAAGAAACGTAAATGATAATCCCACAGCTAATATCATACTTAAAGGCAAAAACCTGAAAGCCTTTTCTCTAAGATCAGGAACCAGACAAGGATGTCCATTCTCACCACTTTTATTCAACATAGTATTGAAAGTCCTCTCCAGAGCTATTAGGCAAGAAAAGAAATAAGCAGCATCCAAATCAGAAAGGAACGAATAAAACTGTCACTATTGCAGGTAATATGACAGTATTGATAGAAAACCCTAAGGACTCCACAAAAAAACCTTTTAGAACTAATAAACAAATTCAAAAGTTGATGGACACAAAATCAATGTATAGAAAGGTATGGTGTTTCTATACATTAATAATGATCAGAAATAGAAATTAAGAAAACAGTTCCATTTATGATTACATTAAAAAAAAATGCCTAGGAATAAATTTAACCCAGGAGGTGAAAGACCTGTACATTGAAAACTATAGGACATTAATGAAAGAAATGGAAGAAGACACAAATAAATGGAAAGATATTCCATGCTCGTGGATTGGAAGAATTGATATTATTAAAATGTGCATAGTACCCAAAGCAATCTACAGATTTAATGCAACACCATCAAAATATCAAAGGCTTTTCCCATGGAAACAGAAAAAAACAATCCTAAAATTTTTATGATCCACAAACAACTCCAAATAGCCCAAGCAATCTTAAGAAAGAAAAAAAACAAGGATAGAAGCACTTGTGCTCCCTGATTTCAAACTACATCACAAAGTTCTGCTAGTGAAAACAGCAGGGCACTGGCATAAAAACAAATACACAGATCAATGGAACAGAAGAGAGCTCAGAAATAAACCCATGCATATATGGGCTTATTATTGTGTAAATTAATTTGCAACAAAGGAGTCAAGAACACACAATGGGGTAAAGACAGTCTCTTCAATAAATGGTGTTTGGGAAAAGTGAACAGCCCCATGCAAAAGAATCAAACTGGACCAGTTTCTTATACCATACACAAAAATTAACTCAAAATGGTTTAAAGACATGCCTATAAAGAGCTGCAAACTAGAAGAAAATATAGTGATAAGTTCTTTGATACGGGTCTTAGAGATGGATTAAAAAAAATTTAATTCCAAAAGCAAAAGCAACAAAAGTAAAAATAAACAAGGGATACTATATTAAACTAAAATCTTCTGCACAGTAAAGAAAACCATCAGCGAAATGAAAAGGCAACCTACTCAATGGGGCTAATATCCAAAATATAAAAAGAACTCACACAATTCAATAGCGAAAAAAAGAAATCCTAAATAATCTGATGAAAGAATGTGTTGAGGACCTGAATAGACATTTTTCCAAAGAAGGTATTCTAATGGCCAATGGATACATGAAAAGATGCTCAACATCACCAACCATCAGGGAAATGCAAATCAAAACCACAATGAGGTATTGCTTCACACCTATTAGAATGGCTATTTTCAAAAAGACAGGAAGTAGGTGTTGGTGAGGATGTGGAGAAAAGGAAACCCTTGTGGACTGTTGGTAACAATGTAAATCAGCACAACCACTATAGAAAACATTATGGACATTTCACAAAAAAATTAAAAATAGAACTACCATAGAACCCAGCAATCCTACTTCCAAGTATTTATCCCAAGAAAATGAAAACATTAACTCAGAAAGATATATGCATCCTATGTTCTCTGCAGCATCATTTACAATTTAGATTGCATAAACAACCTAAGCGTCCATCGACAGATGAATGGATAGAGAAAATGTGGCATATATATACAATGTAATATTATTCGGCCATAAAAAAATGAAATCATGCCATTTGCAACAACATAGAATGTCCCTTGAGGGCATTGTGCTAAGCAAAATAAGTCAGAGAAAGACAAATACCATATGATTTCACTTACATGTAGAATCTAAAAAAATAAAATAAAATCCCAACTCACATAAAGAGCAGATTGGTGTTTGCAGGATGCAAGGGTTTGGGGGTGGGCAAAATAAATGAAAGGGGTCAAAAAGTACAAACTTCCAGTTATAAAATAAATAAGTCACGGGGATATAATGTACAATATGGTGACTAGTTAATAATAGTATATTGAGTATTTGAAATATTGAGTATATTGAGTATTGCTAAGAGAGTAATTCTTAAAAGTTCTCATCATAAGGAAAAACATTTGCAGTTGGGCATGGAGGTGATGTGAACTAGACTTATTATGATCATTTCACAATATATGCAAATTAGATATTATATTGTACACTTGAAATTAATATAATGTTTAATGTTAGTTATACCTCAATAAAATTTTTAAAGAATAAAATAAAGGAGCTCATTGACAAAATAAAATGATTTCCCTACCCTGGTTTTTGGTTTTTTTAAAAGATTTTATTTATTTTTAGACAGAAGGGAAGGGAGGGAGAAAGAGAGGGAGAGAAACACCAATGTGCGGTTGCCTCTCACGTGGCTTCCCTGGGGACCTGGCCCGCA
The DNA here is from genome assembly GCA_004026765.1 of Micronycteris hirsuta. NCBI lineage: Eukaryota > Metazoa > Chordata > Mammalia > Chiroptera > Phyllostomidae > Micronycteris > Micronycteris hirsuta. Next base: position 14,003 of record PVJI01003395.1, read on the forward strand.
ACCCAGGCATGTGCCCTGACCGGGAACCAAACCGGTGACCCTTTGGTTCCCAGCCCGCACTCAATCCACTGAGCTACACCAGCCAGGCCCTACCCTGTTTTTTAAAAATTGCAATTCCTTCTACTCTGTCCCAGCATTGACAACCTTATTCAAACTGCACCATTTTTTCCATACACTTAACACCTTCTACCATACTGCATACTTTTTCTTATGATGATTGGTTATTATCTGTTTCTCTATAGAACATTGATTGGAACCTAATGAGAATTTGTTGTATGAATAAATGATTGTATATGGGTGGACACATTAAATAAAATAGAAAAAAATTCATCAAAATAAAAACTGTTACTCTTTTTAGATGGTATAATTATGGTGGTGATTATTATTTTCTTCTTTTTATGTCCCTAGATCGTAAATATTTTATGCAATGAACATGGTTAACTTTTACAATAATGAAAATCTGTGTGTATGTATGTATACGTTTAAAAGAATTATTTTAATTTTTTAAAGATTTTACTTATTTATTTTTAGAGGGGGAGAAGGGAGGGAGAAAGAGAGGGAGAGAAACATCAATGTGTGGTTGCCTCTCCCAGGCCCCTACTGGGGACCTGGCCTGCAACTCAGGCATGAGCCCTGACTGGGAATTGAACCAGCGACCCTTTGGTTCATAGTCCAGCAATCAATCCACTGAGCCACACCAGCCAGGGCTAAAAAAAATATTAAACTGGATTTCTTAGGTATATCTTTACCCCTGAATCATTTTTGGCATTCTAGGCTTTCAAAGACCTCCTGCAGAAATGATTTTACAGTCTTTTTCATCAGCCTGTGTCAGCGTTTAACATCTCTGAGAGTGAAGAACTGTTTCTATCTGATTTCATTCAGCTTGCCAAAGGCAAGGCTAAATGGTGCCTGTGGGTCTACTGTCAGGCAGTTGAGCCTGTGCTGAAGGCAAGAAAAAATAAGAGGGAGACATTTTTTACAGTGATGGAATAATGACAGTGAAAAGTAAGATAAGTAGGAGAGAGAGAATGGGAGAGGAAGTGACAATTACAAGTGGCAAACATTTATCGACCCTCTTTTCTGTGCTAACACCTGATGGGTGCCATGCTGAGTGGTACAGTTTACCTAAAGGTGATTTTAACAGCGTCCCTGCCTTGAAGGAGTTTATAACATAGCAGGGGAGCTCGCAGTCTAATGTTTATACCCAGTCTCCTCTCATAACCTCAGCAGGCATCTTTTAACTATAGGCATTAAGGGGGCAGCTGCTGGGTTGCATTGCTGGACAGTTAAATGTAATCACACTATTTGGATGCTGGAAAAGGTGTTTGACTACTTTTAGTTACACTCCTATGGACTATTCCCCTGTATACATTATCTGCAGCTTTATTTTATTGGATGGTCTCTTTAAAAAATTTTTTTTTACTTATTGATTTTAAAGATAGTGAGCAAAGAAGAAGGACAGAAGGAACAGAGAGAGTGGGGAGGGGGAGGAGAGAGGGACAGAGAGGGAGGGGGAAGAGAGGGGATGGGGAGGGGGAGAGGGAGAAAGAGAGAGAGAGAGAAACACCAGTTTTGTTGTTCCTCTTATTTACACACTCATTGGTCGATTCTTGTACGTGCCCTGACCTGGGATGGAACCCACAACTTGGTGTACGGGTGTGATGCTCTAATCAACCGAGATACGCGGCCAAGGTGATGGTGTCCTTTCGTCTCGTGTTCATCCCTGACTAGCTTTTCCTGAGCACAATTATGATACGTGCTTGGAAGATTTCAAATAAGAATGGATTAGGTGAAAGATAAATATGTAAGTCTGGAATAGGAAAGAGAAGCCCATTACAGTTCTAGAGCCAAGCAAATAATTTTCAGTTTTGTTGTCTGAGGTGCTAGGTCCCAGGGTGTTTCTCCTTCTTGCTAGGAAACAGGGAACCGTTTGCAAGGCTGGTGTAAAACAAAGCCTGCTTGCTTTCTGCAAGATGATTAAAAACTAAGCTAGTTCTTGTCAGGTATAGAATGTTCTTGAGAATAACCATTGATAGTTTTCTTCAGAAGAACCCAGATTTCTTTGATGTTGCCCCCTATTTTCTAGTCCTTCACGCCTTCCTGAAGCTGTGCGGCCCTCTCCTAACATCAGCATTATAAGCTGTGTTTGAGTTCTGCCAGTTCTCACAGGGACTGTGTCTTGGCTCTGAGTTCGATTGTACTTTGCCTTTACATCCAGGTAAAATGCGTTTCTTCAGGCACCAGCACTACCAGTCACTGATGATCGGCCTGCACTGTTGCCCACGTTCCCTGTCCTCTCCGCTGTGCCGCACGTGCCTTCCACGTGTGATTTCATTCCTGCCCTGGGCTCTCGAACCTCTGTGGTGGGTGAAATGGGAACTGGAGCCAGAAGACTTGGGTTCTGGTCCCAGACTTACTGCTTCCTTTCTGTGGTCTGGGTTAAATCGTTTAAGTCTTTAAACCTACCCTCGTTGTAAGCATGAAACACAAGAGCAAATATGAGAATGCTTTGCAAACTGGAATCAGAAATATAAAGAGTCTCTGTTTCACTTTTTGGGGGGTGGGGGTTAGTTTCTTGAATCTCCCTTTGCTCCTTCCCATCAAAGGACATTTTCTTCATTTAAAGTATCCTCTAGAAAAGGGACCCTTGTTCACTGTGGGTGGGAATTTAAACTGGTGCAGCCGCTGTGGAAATAGTATGGATGTTCCTCAAAAATTAAAATAGAACTACCATATGATCCAGCAATCCCACTTTAGGCTATTTATCTGAAGGAATCCAAAACACTAATTTGAAAAGACATATGCACCCCTATGTTCATGGCAGCATTATTTACAATACCAAGGTATGGAAGCAGCCCAAGTGTCCATCAGTAGATGAGTGGATAAAGACGATGTGGTACCTAAAGGAGATGTGGCACATAAAGAAGATGCAGTGGAATATTACTCAGCCATAAAAAAGAGTGAAATCTTGCCATTTGTGACAACACAGATGGACCTAGAGGGCATTATGCTAAATGAAGCAAATTGGAGAAAGACAAATACTATATAATCTCTTTTATATGTGCAATTAAAAATAAAACAAAATAAATGAGCTAACAAAACAGAAACAAACTCATAAATACAGAGAACATTTTGACAACTGCCAGATGGAAGGGGGTTTGGGGAACTAACTGGGTGAAAACAGGGGTGAAATTAACATGTACAAGTTGCCAGTGAAAAAAAGTCACAGGGATGTAGAGTACAGCACAGGGAATATAGTAAATAATATTGTAATAACTATGTATAGTACCAGGTGGTACTAGACTTAAACTGGTCGATTACTTTGGAAGTTATGTAAATGCCTAATCACCATGTTGTACTCCTGAAACTAAAATCATATTGTAGGTCAACTGTAATTTTAAAATAAAAATAAATAAATAAATGAAAATACTCCTCTAGTCCTTTTTCACCTAGTTCATGCATGCTCTGCCTTCAGATGCCTAACCATCCCTGCCCCAGGAAGCCTCGCTGACCTCTTACGTGGGTAATTTCCTCTTAAAACATGCATAGTAGTGCCATGAGGCTTTCCTCCTTAGCTCTCAGAATAGGTGCAATTTCCCACTGATCTACAGGATTATTTGATTATCGAAAGTCATTGTAGCTCAGGAAGCAGACAGCATGGATTCTGATCCTGGCTGATGCTTGCCAGCTGCATGGCACTGAGCAATGCAGTGAATCCTTCTCTGGGCCCGAGATTCTGCACCTATAAACGACAGGTATGTGCAGTGTCTACCACATGGGACTGTGGTGAGAGCATCCCCATGAGCATGGAGGCTCCATCAGGAGCTTCTTTCAAGTGTCTTTCAAGTACAAGCACAGGGCCTGGCTTAGAATAAGTGCTTCCTAAATATCTGTTGAATGTAATAATACTTATTTCACTTAATGGATCTAAACTCTAACACTCTTCTCATCTTAAAACATTGGAATCATTTCTATCCCACTACCCTTGTTACACTGAGTCATGTAAATGTGAAAAAGCAAAGGGCTTAAAACCAAACCTTTGGGAAGATAATTTCCCTTACATAGCAGGGAAATCGCGGGAAACTATTTGTGCACACCATGGACTTCCATTCAGTTGGGTACTGCCTAGTTAGTTATTCGTGCTGCCTAAAACTATAATCATAAACAGTTAACAGAATAGAAAGAATTCTGCTGGGCATTTTGGATAATAGATTAAGACACGAGGGATCTGAGGAGAAGTTTGCTGAGGGCTTCTGGGAAAGGTTTCTCTCCCTAATTATTATTACTATAATAATAATTAACGAACACTCTTTCTGCCTTGATGTTGTTTTGGCGAATGCAATGCCTGGAGCCCTAAAACCTTCTTGGGATCTCAGGGTAAATCCAACATACTGAACATATTACAGCAGAAAGATGCTAAGAAGCTGGGCTTCTGATGCCATCTCTAACTGTTGCGCTCACCTTCCAGGTGTGCGAGAAAATAAACGTGCTGGTTGCCAATGACCGTTAGTGGACTATTCTGTTACAAGCAGTGAAAACTATGTGATATATTAGGGTCTCTTGGCCATCACACTGCAAGAAGAAATAGTATCAACTAAGTAACTTATTTTCAGAAGGGGCCCACACAAAATCAGTGAACTCTTTAGAACAGGGCACTAATTTAGTCCGTGGGAGTAAGGAATTGTGGGTTCCACCATTTCAGTTCTGCCATCCACTGGCGAAGTGAATGGCACTGAACAAGTCACATAAACGCCCCCGTGTGCAATTTCATCACCTGTAAACTAAGGGATTTGCGCTGAGAAAGCACTATGGACTCTTCCATCAGCATTCCCCAATTCTGTGTTTATAGCAGTGTCAAGAGCTGAGTCTCCCCAGGAAGCACACTGAATCAGAGATAAGCATGGAGGAGAGTATATTAGGAAGTGCTCTTGGGATCGTCACTGTGGCGGGGGAGGGACAGCTGCAGAACTGGCCAGAGGGAGAAAAAGAGCTGCAAGGCAATCTCATTGGAAGCTGAAGCTGGGAGGTTGTAGTGAGGAAGATGGCCTTCTTATCCCACACCTGGGAGTCCCTGGAGAGGCCCTTAGCAAGAGTGTACAACCTTGGGTGGAGTGTCTATCTATCTGTCTTTCTGTCTCCCTCTCTCTCTCTCTCTCCAGCAAAGACAACCCATGTAAGGGGCTGGGGGCTGGGGGCTCTCTGTGGGGAGCACTCCCAGCAACCAGAGAATCTGCTTTTGCTCCTGAAGGAGACCTGAATAATGCACCACAGCATCAAAGTTACCTGTGTTAACAAAAGATTGACCTCTCTCTTTCTATTTTCATCACTGAATAAAAAAGAAATTGAGCATAAACATTCCCAAACCTTCACAAAAGTAGAGAGAAGCGTATCATGAACTCCCACCCACCCATCCCCCAGTCTCAGTGATGACCCACATTCTGCCATTCTGGTGTCATGGATTCCCCAGCTCTGCGCTTTTCCCTCTGCTGGGCTATTTTAAAGCAAACTCAAAATATTATAATAATCACTTATGGTTTATTTAACTCAACATAACATAGGGTGTCCACATGTGGCTCTAATCTTCAGAAGTTTTCATTTATTAAAATATTTTAAATCACAAGATCAACACATAGCCTCCCCCACCCCTAGCTCTATGAGTTCATTTCAAGGGCTTCTCCTATCGCCCTGAAGAGACACCCTCAGGCCCGGAGTTCTCACCTGCTTTCCCTGCCCCCCGCCCACCTCTTTCACCTGCAGTAGGCAACCAAGAAGAGCTAGACTGGAGCACTGGGTCCCAGGGTCCCACTACTAGCCGATCCGATTAGGGGTCCCGAGTGAGTAGTGTGCTTTGCCACCAGTGTTGACATGAACAATGGCAAGTTGTGAAGCATTACTTGGTAAATGATGACTTTTGGTTCCCAAGGTCAGTAGATCCCAGTTTAAAAATAGTGTTTGTTTTAGCTATGCCCTCACTTTTCAAAAATTCTTCCACATAATGGCCCCATTCAATCATTCTCGTTTCCAAACAACCATGCCCACTGACACTTCTCAAATGGAGGGTCTCAGTCCCATTGCCATAAAAGGGATCCCAGACCAAAAGGGATCCCCAACAAAATGAATGTCGGATTCCTCTGAAAAGTGAACTAGAAGGTGCCGAGGAGCAGACACTGGGAAAAAGTTCAGACTGAACGCATCTCCTGAACTACATGCTATCTCAGGAATTCACATGAGGGATCTGCTACTTACTTTGCTTTCCAGAACGTGTAACTTTAACCCAGTGTTGTTTTGTCCCTTGTGGGAAGCCTGACTGCAGAGCTAGATAAATGTTTTTGCATTCTTAAGTGATAGTTGAGAAGCATGAAGGCCTGAGATACTGCCCCACACTGCATCTTTTCGCAGGAGCATGGCCATTGGTCATTTATGGAGTGCCCTGTCCTGTGGGCAGAGTGCGGGGTGTGCACATCAGGCAGGGCACCTGAGGGCCTGCAGTCTGCCCTAAAAGGCTGATGGTTCAATTATGAGGAAAAGCCAGGAAAGTGTGGCAATCTAATAAGAATAGTTAGTTGGAAGCACAAAAATAAATAGACTTTCATATATGTGAATATAAAATCTGGAAACTTCTTTAGGGCAAAAGGCATTTAGGAACCTGGTGAGAATACTGTATGTCCATATATCACTTTTGTGAAGTCCAAGAAATTTAGTTTTTTTCTCATGCTGCTTAAAAAGTTGTTCAAATAATGAATTGAAGGCTTAAAATTCAAAAAGGTGTGAAATATACCAGGGGAATGAAATACCAACCTTATATGGCACTCCCAGGATGCTCATGAAAGTTTTTCATTTGGAAGCACATGTTTCAAGGCCACAAAGTGGACTATAGTTTTAATAACTCTTCCAAGATCCAGTTCTCCTGAGACTGGGTAAAGACTGCTGACATTATTTTGCTTCTAAGAAATAAAGACTTGGAACTTTAGATGGAAAAATTCTAAGAAAAATATTAGCAGACCAAACCCAACAATATAAGATATATAACATGATCAAGTTGAAGGTTTTTTCTAAGTTGCAAGGTTAATTTAACATTAGAAAATCAATTACAGACGTTCATCACAGTAATAGAGAAACCATGTGATTTTAAGAAATAAGACAAAGTTGCCTGCTACTATTAATTCCATTGAATCTTTGTTCAGTAGAGATAACACAAGAAAAATACATAATAGGTATAAAAAATTGGAAAGTAACAGAACTATCCATAGGTACAGACAAAACCATTGTGTAGAGAAAAATAATAGATAAAGAATTACAAGTTGCTGGATAAAAAAATCAATGTATAAAAATCAACTGCATTTCTATACTCCAGCACTAAATAGTTAAATATATAAATTTTTAAAAGATGCCATTAATATATCATCAAGAGTATAAAGAACCTAGTAATAAATTTAAGATGACTAAAATTTCTATGAAAAATCTTATACAAAGTTTTTTGAAATACATTAGAGAAAGCTTATCACATTATATACCATGTTCATAAGTTGAAAAGTTCAACGCCACTGAGGTGCTGGGGTTCCCCTGATGGATGCTTAGACTCAACATGATTCCAATATAAATCTCAACACTTTTTTCCTATAAAACTGACAAGCGAATTCTAATATTTATATAGAAAATCCAGGAGTCAAGGAGAAACATAATAGATATCACCACTTATAATAAAGATACAATGATTGATTCAGGATGATATTGACTTAGGGATAGATAAATTGATCAAAGAAGCAGAACAGAGAGCCCAGAAAACAGACACACACACACTCGCAGTTAATGAGAGCAGCCACGGCATTTCAGAAACTGTCCAATAAATCGTGCTGAGATGACTGGACACCCATATGCTAAAATGCAAAATTGGGCCAATACATTGTGCCACACACGAAAATCAATTCCAGGTAGGTTAAAGACTTAAATGTGCAAGGTAAAATTATAAAACTCTCAGAAGACACCAAAGACTATCTTTATAACTGAGGATCAGGGGAGCGTTTCTTAAGTCACACACAAAATACTCCACAAACTATATAGACAAAGATTGATCGGTTAAACGACATTAAAACGGAGAACCTCAGTTCATCAGAATTTACCATTATGACAGCGAAAGTACATGCTAATATCTTTAAGAGAAGATATTTGCAAAGTCTATAACTAACAAGGAGAAATGGGCGATGGAAAACAGGCCCTTGGCAGAAGAGGAAATCCAGATGGCCAAGGAAAAGATGTGTAACCTCATCAGTAATTGGAGAGAGGCAAGTATTGGGCTGGCCAAAAAGTCTGTTTAGTTTTTTTCTGTAAAATAAAAGACACGTTTTTCATTTTCACCAATAACTTTATTGATTTGGATATTGTGAGTATGTCGGCTACCTCCTGCTATTGGCTCTTAATGGTCATAGGCCAGGGGCGCTGCTAAACATCTTCCAATGCAGTGGACAGCCCCACAGCAAAGAATTATTTGGCCAAAACATCAATAGTTCTAAGAAACTTCGCAAACCACTTTTGATGTGTTCCATCAGTCACAGCACCTTCTCCATGCACAACACAAAATTTTTTTTAGTGTTCCAGTTGCATTTTTACCTTTCTTGTAATAGTAAAGCATAATATGCTAAAAATGTTGCATATTTTCTTCCCTCTTCAATATTCAAATGGCTGCACAAAAATTCACCAATTGTGATAACTTTTTTTAATGCATGCTGATATAACAGCTGTCACAATACAATCTAAAAAAATTGTTCTGAATGAAGTTACAGACAACTAAGCACTACTAGAGCCATTGTACAGAAAAAAACAAATGAATTTTTGGCCAACTCAATACAAACTCATGATAAGGATCCATCTTGTTACCACTAAATTGGCTTGAAAAAATCTACAGTATCAAATATGTGAAGATGTGCACAATTTTTCTATATGCTGCTAGGGAGAGAGATCTGTACGAAAAGCAAGTTGGCATTATCAATAAGTAAAGATTCACATACTTTGTATGACCTTCTAGGTGCCTGTGACCCAGTAATTTCACTCCCAGCTCTCTCCCCTAGACCTAGAGAACTCGGAGTGACCACCAGGAGAAATGCATAAAAACATTCCCAGCAGCACTACCTGTGATAGAAGAAACTGGAAGTAACCCAAATGTCCTCCAGAAATAGACAGGATAAACACAGGAGTGAACATGAACAAATTATATTGTGCTACAATGCAGCAAAATGGATGATTTTTAGGAACATAATGTTACTTCAAAACAAGCCATAAAGAATATGTCTAATAGGATTCTGTATATATTAAGTTCAAAAACACACAGAAATCCAAAAAACGCATTTTTGCAGGAGGAAATGCACAGTCTCATTACACACTGAAACAGCGTAGGGCTGCTGACCCAAAGGTCGGGATGCGATGGGAGCACACGGGGGTCAGGAAGGGACGCCAGGGTACAGGGGAGTTCAAGGTCTTGTTCAGGACACAGCTATGTTCTTTACTTACACCAAGCATTCACCATATTGCTTTCTTTACACCGTATGTATATTTTAAATATTCTTTTGTATCAGCTTAATAGTCTACACATTTTTATAAAGGGAAATACTGATGTATATCAATCTTTACATGGATTAAATCTAATTTTTGGTTTTTAAGAGAATACTTTCCTATATAAATCATTTCCTGACATCAACAGTAGAAGTAAAAAAATAAATCCTTATTATCCCAACAAACATGACAGAAGACCATCAAAGGGGAATTTGAGGCAGAGGAGGTGAGAGAATAAAGTAACCAGCCACCTACATGAAGCCAGCCGTCTCCCTTGGAAAGCCAGCCAGAGAGACACACATCCCCCAGCGGCCTGCGCCTTCATTGGCAATAAGGCGGTAAATTCTCTTCCCCAGCCTAGAGTTCAGAGTAAACAGTGCAGAGCCTGAGGGACCACAGAGAGACAGACAGAGAGAGAGAGAGAGAGAGAGAGAGAGAGAGAGAGAAAGCAATGGCTTGGCTCTGGCTACTTGTCTGGCAGGAATGCTCACTATCAACTGTTGAATCACAGAATGCAAACTCTCCACATCTTCCCTGGACAGTGTGCCCCTGAGGTGTGGAGACTATGGGGTATAGGGAAAGGGCAGGAGGAGGGGGACAATACCCTGCTGGGGCCCAGGCCAGTCTGGCCAGTGTGGCCTTGGGTCCTGGGGTCCCTGAGCAGGGCCGCAGCTCAGGATCAGGCTGCTGTGGCTCCATTCCAGTTCAACAGGCCTGGCTGCCCAGCCTGGACTACACTGCATTTTTGGTGCTGGGACTGACCCCATGCACCTTCCTGCTCCCACATTTAACTGGCCTCGGTGAATGAAAACGTGGAGACTATTCCAGAGCTGCTCCAGAACCTCCAGCTGGGGAGTGAAAGAGAAAGACACACTGGGCATGGAGCTGATGGGCACTTCCTTCTATGTTCATGGGGAGGTTAAAGCACACCTTGCAACTCATTTGGGTGCCTTACTATCCATCACTGAGAATGAAACACACCACCCACACCACCGTGCACAGCAAGGATGTGCAGCTTGGGGGAGAGCAGACTGTCTGGCTGGCCGGAGCCAGCCTGAAACTGCTCAGAGAGCAGTTGGCAATAGCAGCCCAGCCTGTCAGCTACAGCACTTAAAGCTGATGGATATATATTATTTTTGTTTGGAAAAAAATCCATTCTACCATTAATGACTCCTGGAGTGTTAGCTCAACTATTTTCTTTTATATTAAAATAAAAGATGATTTAGAAGGGTTTCTCATGGCTTCTCAGTAACTTAGGCCAGTATACATGTTTTAAATCAACTTTGAGGTATAAATTACATACAATAAAATGCACTCATGTTAAGTGTATGGTTTTATAAATTTAATTTGTGCAACTACTACAATTAAGTTAGAGAACATTTCCAGCACCCCCCAAAGTTCCCCTGCCACTTCCAGGTCCATTGTCCCCATTCTCTCTGTCCCTGGCCTCTCTGATCTGCTGTCACTGTGGATTAGTTTTTGTCCTTTAAAGTATTGCACATAAAGAAAATCAGTCAATATATTTTAAATTCAAGAATTTCTCCATTCTGATAAACAGCTGTTTTCTGAGGTGTTTCTTTTGGTTCTCGCGCTCAAAACGGCAGGACTTCACTCTGCCTTGCTTTCCCCCTGCTGGTTGCTCCAGCTCTCGAGTGTGTTCCCCCGAAGGCAGCACTCCCGGTCTGGCTTTAAGCGGAAGGACCAGAAAAGTTAAAGATGTCTAACTTAAAGTGAAAATGGATATGACTCATAGCGATATTAAAAAAAGAACACCTCATATCTGTTCCACATGAGTTAAGTGGATAAGTAGCCCAACCCCCAAGCCATGGCTACCTGCAAGCATCGGCTTCCGGGGGAGCGTGACAAGATCTATTTGCAATATCCACAGAGAACAAAGGAGAAAATGTGGACAAATCAGTCAATTAAGAAATAGTGAAAAATAAAAAGCTGCCAATTGCAATTACCTATGAAAATTCCCTCTCTGTACAGTCACTGGCCGGGGGCGGGGGGCGGCGGGGAGGGGCATAGAAGAAAGTGGTTTCTCTCTGCATTTGTAAAACACCTTCCGAGGTTTTTGGAGTAATTCAAATGCATTCCCCTGACTGCCAAGACTGCCCAGTCCAGGTCATACAGAAGTCTCTCCACACTGAGGTTCCTTCTATTCACAGGAACAGCTTCCTAGGTACAAAGGTCCTGAGGAACTCAGGAATGGACCCGTCTCCTAGCACAATTTTCACCTTTTTCCTCTATCTTTCAGGCCATTAGCTTTGGAGACTCTGAGAGGCTGAAGTCACAGGATCAGAGAGCTTCATCCCACCATGGCAGAAAAGGAGAATGCAGACTGTTTTGCTCCCTTCTATTTTTGCTGCCCCCCACACCTATTTTAATGGCAATTAAACTCTAGTGCCCTCACTTATCTCTGTTGGCCGATGTTTTGAACCCCACCAGTCCCAAAGGGAATAATCCCAAATCTCAAGCCTGTGCTCTATGAAAGACCCACGAATGCTTAATCAGAGCAAACAGAGGATTTGGTCTGTATATACAGCAAATCTTGTGTCTTTCATGTGCAGAGAGCAGGACTAAAAGACGAAAAGACGATAAATCATTTCAAGAAACAGCATAACCGAAATGTTGTATGTTTATTTAAAGCTTCATATAATCATTTGTCTAGAGCTACAGCCCAGCTTCAGAAAGTAAGCTGCCATAATGAGGTTTGGAGGCAAGCAGTGTTCAAGAGCCAAAAGACAGATAGCCTCCTCCCGAGACCGGCTTATGGGGAAAACGGTAAGCTCTTAAGTAGAAGCAAAGCATCCAAGAGGGTAGTGCCACAGTAACACGAAGCTATGATTTTTTAAACAGTTTTTTTGTTAAGGTATTGGGTTACACAAAAATCTAAGAAGGTTTTAAACAGAATAAAAGGATGTGACTTTTTTTGGTCTGACTTGAAGTGAAAAATCCTTGAAGTTGATGTCATCCTTAACTATGCTTCCAACAAAAAGAAAAATAACAGTATGAGTGGGTGGTGAGGTGGGGGGATTTGGTTGCCTGGGAATGCGCTTCCACTCTGTTCAGAGTATTTACAAAGTCGGAGGATGCGTTCAGATTTAGAGCTGGGGCAGGCTCTGGCTTCAGGCTGCCTGGGTCGGAATTCTGACTCTGCACCTCTCAGCTGAAGAGCTTGGGCATCACCTCTCTTTGCCTCAGTGCCCTCCTCTGTGGAATGGGCTGACAAAAGGACCAGCCTCAGAGGGCTGCAGCAAAGATGAACCACATCTACGGGGTGTTTAAATAGTGCCTGGTCCCTAGGGAATAAGAGTTGGCTTTTGGAACATAGCATGAAGCAAACCTCGGTCACGGTCTCACTAGAAGGCCATGCTGGGGAGGCACCGACAAGGAGTAGCCCTGAAGGCCAGGTCAGACTTTCCTGGAGAGAGGAAGTGAAATTATTTTCAAATTGCTTCTAATATGAAGGGAAAATACAACTCTGTGCCAGCATTGCCTCAAAACTGTGATATATAAATACAGAATAAATTGTTATTTCATAAGTTTGCGCTGCCTTTTAAGGTGAGCGTTCTTTTCTCCTTAGTTTAGAGCCCCTGGAACCAGCTAGGACAGCGTGAGCTTTCTCCAGGTGCTGGGGGTTGTCGCGATGGTGCCGCGTGCATCATCTGTGCTCGCACAGAAAGCCCGGTTTCTTTAAGAGGCTCGGACACTGCCAACACCCATGAGCTCAAAGTCCGACCTGCAGCAATATCTGACAAACTGTATTAATTTTCTCACAATAATCTGCCGACAGCCGATGGGCTAGATTTTTTTTCCTCATGGATTCATTTGATTGTGAAGGGTGTGGGGAACCCTGGTGAACTTTCAACCCTATCATAACCAAATAGAGAAGTTGGTGGGTGGTGAGGAGTAGTTTTATTATGTAGACACTGATGCATAGTAATCTCTCTGCTCATACATTTCATAGGTACTGAGAAATTTCCATAGGAAGGGAACATGGTTTATCAATACTTAGGAGAACTGATTCTTGGGAAGGAAATCAATTTGCAGAATATATAATACAACCTCAAAAAAGTCTTAAAATTCCTCTGCTTGTAAGAATATTAATAAAATTTTCAATGTAACCCAAAGGGGTGGTGCTGTTTCATCAGGCTCGCCACCGACAAACGCAGCCCTCCCACATCGGAGAGCTGAGGGTTTGTAAGGTTAGGCTGTGGCACCTGTAGGTAATGACTCTTCTCTTACTGTCCCCAGCTAAAGTCAGAGCGTATATGTATATGATGGTGCATGTTTTTTTGAAATTTTTTTATTTATTTATCTTTAGAGAGAGGGGAAGGGAGGGAGAAACATCAGTGTGTGGTTGCCTCTCACACACCCCCTACTGGGGACCTGGCCTTCAGCCCAGGCATGTGCCCTGACTGGGAATTGAACCAGCGACCCTTTAGTTCACAGGTCATCACTCAGTCCACTGAGCCACACCAGCCAGGGTGATGATGCGTTTCTTACCCAGAAAAATAAGGACTCACTTTTAAAAAATCACGTTCTTCAGTTGAGATCAGTGTTATTAATGATAAATATACTCATTTAATCCAGAACTTTCAAGCCCTGTTTTTATGACATGTAAACAGTAAGATAATGTGCCTGGTGTCTTGGTTTTTCCATTGTCCTTTAATTTGCTTGAGTGTAAAGGTAAAGTTTTCTTATAAAAACCCTATCAACATTTATATTTAAGTTAAAAAGTATCAAGGATGCAAAGTTGCGAAGCCTCTCTCTTTCTGAGGTTTATAATCCATATGCAGAGATAAGACATAACCATATATTCACTTCCCAGGGAGAGAGTTGGTGGGAGAGAGAAGGTAGGACTTTGCTTGAGGGATGGGAAGGCAGGAGGGCGTAAGAGCCAGAGATATGGTTCAAGAACGTCCATTCATCCACCCAGCGAATATTTACTGAGCTTCTACTACACGCCAGGCACTGTGCTCGGTTATGACGTTCTGGGTGAACAGGCTGGGTGCACGGGCCCAGTCCCCGCCTGTGAGAGCTATTAAAAACAATTGGCTCAAAATGGAGTCACTTAGCGAAGCCCCAAGTCACCAAACAGAGATTTAATTACAGCTTCATTTCTCCCAGAAATGGAATTATAAACGAGTCAGTTAGGAATCACCGGATCAGCACTAGTCAGGTAACCTGCCTGAGAGAACCTGCCAGTCCCTAGAGGAAGGTAACCTTGGAACAACCACCGGCCCATTGCCCTCAGGTGACTTCCTTGTCTGCTCTGTCTGCCGGTTAACACCCTTGGCTTTGTACCGCTCCTTTCTGTCTGCTACGTGCACGCTTCCGATTGATTTTTGCTCAACTAAAACTCTTAATTCATAATGTGCCTCAGTTTCTCTTTAAACACGGCATACAAAGAAAAACCTTTTCAAGAGAAAGAAATATTTTTACTTTTGTTAACTGACTTCTTTAAAGTACTTTAGCTGTACCAAGTAGGGGGCAGTTGCTGGTTCATTTTCTCTCTTCTCCCCCATTTCTGGCCCCTGTCCTCACTCAGAAGTGCAGGTCCTCGTGCGTTCTTTACCTTTCTCTTGAGTAAAAAATTGTTCTCACGTACAACTGGATACATTCACATAAAAGATCAAGAAGACTAAAGGGCTGTCTCCCTCAGGAGATGTATTTTAACTGGAGATGAGTAGTGGTAAACGGTGTAATTCCAGGTACCCCCAAGACTGCCCAGGAGGCAATTTCGGTGTCAGGGTGTGGTGGGGGGGTTACGCAGAGCCCCCTCTCCCCTCGCCCCTGCAATCACATCCCCAGGAAAATCCACCTACAAGTGCTGATTGATCAAAGATCTAACATTTCTTTAAAACGGCTTGTGTTACTACCTCAAAGTGTTTCTCAGAAGTCACTTAGGTGAATAAAAATGCAAGAATGAAAATCTTTCAGCAGCTTTTACTCTGTTCATGTACTTGGAAAGCTCTTGTCGTTGATTTCTTACTCTTTGTTTCTTTGAGTATTTTAATATATTATCTTTTTATTGGGGGACAATTTTTAAATTAAAAAATATCAGTAAAATATACTTTTAAATATTTTCGCCAAGTAAGGGCAGGGCTAGAATTATCTTTGCTAGAGATTCCGAAGAGGAGGGTGGGGAAGGTACAAATCTCAATGTGCAGAAGGTGGTGATGAATGTAGGGCTCTTGGTTAAGTTGCCCTCAGTTCCACTTAAGTTTTACTACTTAATAAACTGTATGGCTTTGGACAAGTTCTTCAACCTCTTTCAGCAGCACCTTTCCTGTTTGTAAAATGAGGGTAATCATAGCATCTGTCTTAGTAGATTGGCACAAGAATTTGATGAACGGATGCATATAAAATGCCTAGCACTGATGAAGGAAGGGTGCCCTGACTGTCAGCTAGTACTCATTCTTTTGTCTAGCAGGTACTTACTGCCCACTATGTACCAGGCATTGTTTTAGGTGCTGGGCTATAGTAGTGAAAAAGTAACTGGTCTCATGAAGAGTATGTTTTAGTTGGAATGTGCCCTGACTGGGAATCAAACCAGTGATCCTTTGGTTCTCAGGCCAGTGCTCAATTCATTGAGCTACACCAGCCAGGCCTGAAACTTATTAACCAATGTTACCTAATAAATTTAATTATATAAAAAATATGCTGCAGTCTTTCCAGATTAGTAGTCCTCCTGGAATTATTCAAGCCCCTCAAGAGTAGCAGCCTAACGCGAGATGATAGATGAGTCATTGTCACATTGTGAGCTAAGCGCACAAGTGTGCCATAACTTCCCACATGGCATTTCACCTTTTTTTTTTAAATCTCACCTGAGGCTATGTTTACTGATTTGAAAGAGAGAGAGAGATGGATTGATGTGAGAGAGAAACATCAATCGGTTGCCTCCCCTATGCACCCAGACCAGGCATCAAACCTGCAACCCTTTGGTGTCATGGGACAACACTCCAGCCAACTGAACCACCCAGGGCTGGTGTTTTTTCTTGGACTGCAACACGCTTCCCTCGCTCTTGGCTCAGAATGCTTCCTGTCCTGAAGCCCCCCACTCCCTACGTGAGCCACCTGCTCTCCCATTAGGTTTCTTTAGATATAGGTCACATTTCTCTCACATTCTGATCATTCGTATGATCATTAGTTCACATGTCTGCCCTACTACTGGATCCTGGTGCCCCAGAGGGGCGGGCCTGCTCCAGGGTGAGAGGTCTTTGGTGTCAGGTATGCACCACAGGTGTACCTTGGCACTATTGTGGGTTTGGTACCAAACTACTGTAATAAAGTGAGTATCACAATAAAGTGAGTGGTAAGTGAGTTCGCTGGCAGACAGATTTGCTTTCCTTTGTGAAAAACACAGTGTCTGTGAAGTACAATAAAGCAAAGCAAAGCAAAATAAAACAAGGTATGCCTGTACAGTTTTCAACGCCCCCTCGCCCCCAGCCTCTGAGATGCGTTTGACAACTAACGGGTGGTAGTGCTGAGATTGATACCCACGTCCTTCCGGTTCCACGTCAGGAGCTGTAATCACCACGCTATGCCTGTCATGTCATAGTGTATTGGTACATCCACTGTCAATTCCTTAACTCAAAAGGATGAATGAGGAACTTGATCAGCTAGTAGGGAAAATGACTGCCAGGAAGATTCCCAGGTCCCAGCACCCAGGGGTCCCCATACTCAGTCTGGGTGTAGGATGCATTCCACTGTTAAATGAAGGGCCAAACCAGGAGGAAGGCAGTCTCTCTGCCAGGGAGTGCAACACTTTGGCATCTCTGGGCCACCCTGGACGAAGAGTTGTCTTGGGCCTCACATTAAATACGCAAACACTAACGAAAACTGATGAGCAAAAAAATAGGTTTTAAGTAAATTTACGATTTTGTGTTGGGCCACATTCATGGCCATAGGGGTTCCCACGGGCCACAGGCTGGACACCCCTGAGGGAATCCTGGGCCATGGTACTGACAATTGTGCAGATTCTAGGGGTCTGGAAACGGGAAGCACCTCCTCCAGTGGCTTTGTCATTCCGACAGATGATGTTCAGGGCCCTGAAGTTAATCTGTGCTCACTATTTTTTTCTCCTCTACATTACTGGTGCTTACTGGCCATCCTTTTTATAGAGGGCACCTCCACAGTGAGGCTTCCTCACAGCATGGGAGCTTGTGGGTTAATAAAAGCACTCAGTGACTATTTTCAAATTTGTAAATACAGTTTTTTTCTCGACCATTTTATCAAACTTCATAGTTGGGACTTTGCGTTTTCTTGAATGGCTTTTACACGTTGTTTGAAAATGTCTTTCCACACACGGTGTAATGGAAAAAAAAATCCACACAAATAAGAAGTCCTGCTGGCAGGTTCCTTAACAGCTCTAAGATTATAAAGCCAAGAGCTCATTCTCATATCTTTAAAAATGACCAGGCCCTGTGGGCCCCTGTTATTGTTTTTGCAGTTCTATTAATAGACTTCCTTCGCAGGTGCCCTGCAATGTATAGGACATGGCATGTTTTATGGAAACACTAACACAGACTATTTTGGAAGTTTCTTTTTCTTTTCCAGACTTGACATTACATGTGTGATCAGAAGTAATCATAATTTATACCTTTTTCTTGGGCGGGAGGTGGGGGGAAGGTCAGCTACTTGTTTGAGTTTCTTCAAGTGGGGAATGTCAGTGTAGAGAAAGGTCTATTTGTGAGTTAAAATCCTTTGAAACCAGAACACGTTTGATACTTAAAAATTGTTCCAAAAGTCTGTTTGGTTTCCCTCTTCAAAGTGGTCAAACGCAAGCTGAAAGCGACTCAAATGAAAGCCCCACTGCTGTCTGTCATCTCCAGAGCTTGATAAACACAGCAAGGACTGAGCACCACCGGCTCGGCTCTGCAGCGCCGCTGACAACCATCAGTCCACCCCGCTGTCCAAGGAATTAATCTAATTAGTTTATTTTTCTAAAAAGTAATTTATATACATAGCTAACAATTCAAAAAGCATAAAAGGTCTACCATTAAAAGCAAATCTATCTTTTACCCTAGCTCCTTGGTTCTCCAATTTCCTAGTTTACGCATTCTTACAATAATAGTCCATGCATATAATAAACACTGTATTACATAAATGGTAGCCTACTCTATATGCACTTTTAAATCTTGCTTTCTTCACTGCACAATATAGTTTGGAGATGGTGTCTTGTTAGCACACATAGCTCTACGGAAATATATAGATAATATAGGTACCACAGCGTTTATTTAGAGTGAGAAAGTAAATCACAAGGTACAATTTTAAAAAGCTGCAAATACCACTAACATGGCAAAATTCACAAAAATAAAATATTTGTATTAGCTCACTGTCTAACAAACCTCTCTAATACTGCTTTTCAATTACAATTTACATTCAATATTATTTTGAATTAGTTTCAGGTGTACAGCACAGTGCTGAGACAATCATAAAGGCTGCTCAGCAGTCCACAGTGTATTTAACACTTTCCCTTTTGATAGACATGGAGGTGATTCTCAGTCTTCTACTCTAGTAAACAGAGCTTCACTGAAGCCAGGTCCCTGGGAGGGGAGACGGGCCTCCAGGAACATGAGGAAAAGCACCAGCGAACAGGGCGGCCGTGGGACAGGAAGCCCCGGAAAGATGGAGGCTGGATGGTGGGGGCACTTCTGTTTGGGGGCTTCATGTTTAGAGCTATGCGGCTACTGCACCCACATGGTTTTAAAATAAAGGAGAAGAATAAAATAATTTGACTCTTTGTGACCTCAAGCGGGTGTGGTGGCTCTTCCTGCAGTCAGGAAGCCCCTTCTGGGACAGATTTAGTGAAAATCGTGAGCTTTGCATATTCTTTCTTTCTCTCATTTTGTTTTCCTTTATTTGGTATTTGATATGCCAAATCATGATCTCTGCTAGCTAAAATTTTATATATTGTTCAGAGTATTTCAAATAAAAAAAATCATTGTTTTTTTCCAGCATTTTTAAATTCAAAAGTATACTCGAATAAAATAATCTTAAAATATTGAACCTCTAAATACAGTTATCAAATTACAGAAAATGCTGGGGAGAAAGGCTGAGGTTAGACACCCCACGAAGAAGTAATCAGCTGGTCAGAATATGAGGTGATCCACAGGACGAATAAGTCAGCTTTCCCACAGATTTATGCCACAGAAGAGGGCAGAGACTGAGGTTTGTTACAGAACAAAAGAGACATAAAAGAAATAACAACCAAATACATGAATAGGATTTGAATTTTGATTCACACAACCTGTAAACAAACAGACGGACACCTTCTTTGAGACAATTGGGAAATTTTGAATACGGCCTAGGTGAAATAATGGCCTGGTCACCATGTTTTTACAAATGTCCTTACACAGAGATGCATACTGAAACATTTTTCAGTGAAATGATATGATGTCTGGAATTTGTTTTAGAATACTCCCAAAAAAACCATCAGAAAGTGAAAATGAAACACAATTAGCAAACTACTGACAACTGTTGTTGAAGCCGGTGGGGGTGAACACGGGACTCATTACGGTGCTCTTTTCCCGTCGGAGCACGGTACCTGCTTCCCAGGCCTGCCATAGCAAAGCACCACAGGCAGCTGACCCAACGCAGCGGCTTAGACAGCAGAAATTCATTTGCTTACAGTTCTGAAGATGGAAGTCCAAAGTCAAGGTGTCAGCAGGGGTGCTTTCGTTCTGAGGCCTCTGTCTGCAGCTCCTAGATGACTGCCTTCTCCTTTCTTACAGGCACACCAGCCATCTCAGGTCAGAGCTCACTCGGATCACCTGATCTAACCTCAATTACCTCCTTAAAGACCCTATCTCCAGAGACGTCCACATTCTAAAGTGGTGGAGGTTAGGAGTTCAACATGCAAACTGGGGCGGAGGAGGGACACAATTCAGCTTATACTAGGCACCTAGGAATATTTCCATAACCAAATGGTTTTATAAGTAAAAGAAATGTTAGCTTGTGCAAGAGACAGTTTATTACGGGCTTTTGTGCTAACACACCATGTCAGGTGAGCCTGATCTCTTGCTCCTCCCTCCTTTTCGACAGTCACGTAGCCACCAACCACAACCCAAACCAGCTGAGTTGTTTCAGTCACTTGATAAACACAACAGACCTCAGACTCTAGGAATTCACTTTCGGAGGATTGTTTCATGACGTGCAAAGATCACTCCAATGTTGGGAGCATTTACATTCTGAGAAGAGAGGAGCCACACTGTTCCCCTAGATTCGGGCGGGGGGCGGGGGCGAGGGTGGTCTGGGCTAACCCATGTATTAAAGGGGTTAGTTGTACCTGTTTAGCGCCCATTTTTCTTAATCAGACCTTGACCTTGCCAGTCTTTTTTTTCCTCCTGCACTTTTGCCTTTCCCCCTCACAAATCAAGGTTAGACCTTCAGAAATGTAGAAAGACAGAGATTTCTCAGGTCGGCTCCTTAAACCATGGCCCGCATTTCTCTCTCACAGCCCCATTCCTCTCATTCTCTCTGGTCCGCACCTCACCCCCACTCTTCCCCACGTCCCCTCAAATCCTTATATATGACACCTAGAACCATCCCACTCTGACCTACAGCTCTCCTGCATCCTCCAAGTCTTCTCTATGAATCTCATTCACTATCCCACCATCACCAAACCAGACTTCCCCATCTGGACTCTCAAGCGGGGGTTGCTGGCTCCCTCGGATCCTACCCATTGGGCTTCCATTTGCCTCTCAGAACACCGTCACTTCCAACCACTCTGGCTCCTCTCAGCCAGACCGCTCTGCTGAGCTCCAGAGCCGTGGGTGTCACAGCCCTTGTAACAGATCTTCTACCGGGACTCAAAACACAAAATATATCCCAAATCTGATCCTTTATCTTCTTTCCACAAGCCCACTTCTCCTCTAGTCTTTCCACCCTGGTAAAATGATCTATTTGTGCAAAAACCATGAATCCCCTTGATGCTTCCTTCCACCTCACGCCCATTTCCGAAACATCACCAAACTGTATGGACTCTTGTCTTCTCGAACCCCTCTCAGGCCCAGCCACCCGGCTCGTCTTTACTCCGCCATGCCAGTCCAAACCACACTCGTCTCTCAGACAGATGATTGCAATCACTGCTACCTGGCCTCCCATGTCTTCCCACGTCTCTTTCCCAGCTGGTCTCCACAAAGCTCTCCTCTACGTCTAATGTGAGGCAGGATCGCATCCTCCTTGAGACCCCTCAAATGCATGCCTTTGCGGGCAGGATGGAGCCCAAGTTCCTTAGGCATCTCTGTAAGACTTTACAGTCTGCCTATGCCCTAGCCTCCTTCATACCCCACATACCTCGTGAGGAGACCAAGACAGATATGGCACCTGCCCTAGGAGGATAAGTAAACAAAATAACCAGGACTATGACGCATGCTATGACAGAAATGAACACGTTCTGAGAAGAAACTAACGGAGGGGGAAGAACTGACCTCCCTGAGATAAGATGATTGGGAAAGGCCTCTGTGAAGAGCTAACAGCTACCCTGATTCCAGAAGTATAAGGAGGTCCTGGGCACTGTGAGGGCAGAAGGAAGAGTGTTTTAACACCTGCAGTCTTGAAGCCAAAATAAGTGACATGGGAGAGAAAGAGAAGGACCTTGTGGCTGAAGAAGAGTAAGTCACAGATGGAGTTACACGAGTGACATGAGTTGAGGTTAGGGATTCAGGCAGGACCTTGTAGCCGTGATCGGGGAAACGGCTGGGAGTTTATTCGAAGGACAACGGGGGACCACATTCCCTGATTACACTCCAGTCTCGCTGAGGCTCTGCCATCTCTTTGGATGGTTCCATACCCTCCCTAGCCCAAGGCCATCCAAACTGGGGTTTTCTCTGCCTGCAAAGCTCCTTTCTTCTTTTGTCATCCCACTGATGTCAACACAGCCTCCAGGTCTCGGCTGAAAGGCCACTACATCCACCTGGCCTGGCCTCACAGCTGAGGTCACACCCTGTCACATTCTCTCATATCTCCAGTAGGTTTCATTGGTGGCACTATCACAGCAGACTGATTGATTACATGTCTGTTTGTCAACCACTCTATTCCAAACCCCGGGCACAAGCTGGATACCCTAAAAATATGCCTAAATAAATGAATGAATGCACAAATGAAAACTGAGGCAAGCTTAGAGTTTGACCAAAGCTGACATTTGGAATCTATTAAGCCAAACCAGTTGGTTTATTGATGAAGGATGGGTCCAGAGAGAAGCCACATGTCCACAGTCACTGAGCTCACTGGCAGGACCCACATCTGGACCCAGAGATAGGCCTTCACATTTTCTCACTAAACTCTGTGGCACTTGAATCAAGTCCTGGGGGAATTGAATTCCTCGAGGCAAACTTTTTCTGGCTGCTAATAACTGACTAGGGAAGGAAAAATAATGTAGACAGCATTAGTATTTCACTGACGGATTTAGTTACATAGATTAAAGTGTCAGCTTGGTAAGGTTCCAGCATGCGACACTAGTCTTAGAATGAAGGTAAGGACGTCCAGAGCTGGCTCCTTGACGAGCAGGGTGGCAGCTGCGTCCCATGGGTCTCTGTCTCAAACTCTGGTTCGCTTTGTCACGGTGGGTCTGGTTGGCTCCAGGGAGGCCCGCAGCTAGAAAGAATAACAGGGGTGTGCAGTTCAGGCCTGAGACCTGTTGGCACCGAAGTGTGGGAAAAGTTCTCACAAGGCCGGCCCACAGTCCGCCTGGTCCAGACCGAGGTTATTAATCTTTCATGTCCCCAAACACTCAAGTCACAGAGTTTTGAAAAGGAAAAATAAAGTGGGATGGCAGGGAGGCAGTGTGGCAGAGTAGCAAGAACGACAGAAGGTGACTTGGGAGCATGGCCGCCTGACATTCGTCTTCTGAAATCGAGAGGGTTGCACCAGGTGATGTTCAAGCTGCCTCCCAGGTTTGTGATTGGGTTCAAGGGTTTTGAATCCTGTTCAAATTGGACAGCTCTGAACACATTTTCAGGCAGTGGGGGCACTGCCTGTATTCATGGAGGCAAACTGCCTAGATTTCAGTCTTGGCTTTACCATATAGCACTAATGATAATCTCAGAAAGATCTTTGTGTCTCAATTTCCTCATCTGTAAAATGGGCCTCAGGGGGTTGTTTTGAAGTTTACAAGGGACATTCTATTAAAGTGGTGAGTACCTAATAAGTGCTCAATAAACATTTGCTATTACTATTATCTTCTGATATAGGAAAAGCATGCCCAGAAAAGATAGAGACCACAGAGAGCCAAAGGCTTGTGGTCACTTACAGAGTAAAAGAAGGATAATTCCTTAGCTGGCATCTATATTCTAATGGTTTCAAAGGAAATAACACTCAGGAAGTAAATAAATAAATAAGCAGGTTCCCAAGCTGTTCATTTACTTGTATCTCATTTTTGCAAACTTCCATACAAAACCCATGGCACCCGTACAGATAAGGGATGGGAAGGAGGTACGAATCCATGTTAGCGGTCAGCCCTGGGAGGAGATGGCAGGACCCTCTGCGCTTTATTGTTTCTATTTCATTTCTTATTTACCTATTTGTGTTTTCTAAATTTGTTCAACAAATGAATATCACTTTTGAAAACATTTTTTTAATGTTTAGGTCAGAGGAAAGAGAAGATGAATCCAATTTTTGTCAATGGCTTAGTTATAATTATTGATTATTTGTTCATCTGGGACCCTGACTCATTCTCGGTCTCATTCTGTACCTTACCACTTGCGATTCCTCCACTCTTTCTGGACTCCTGGCTGCCAAACAAAACAAAAAACAGAGAAGTATCCATGAGAAATTGAAACATGAAGAGGTTGCCCGTGATAATAATTATTTGTTAAATCATGGAATGAATTAGATGATACTGTAGGTGGAATGTCCGTGACATGAACACCGATGGTACATAAAGTAAGACCCATGACCCTTCATATACTACAACTCACCAGATGATTACAGTTCTGCAGGAAAACACACACACACACACACACACACACACACCAGGAGTTTCCCCAGGCCTTAGCAGCTTGTAGGTACATAAATGGTATTACTTCAGTTCCACTGGCATCTGTCCCTACCTGCTCAACACAGAATCACCTGAAAGTAACAAAGTCAATGGACTATGAGAAAGTAGAGACAAATGTAAAAAGAAAATTATGCTCTGTTGGGTTTGACATGGTTTTTCTCAATTGATTTTTTAACATATCAAACTTTTAAAATAACTTTCATAATGTATTCTTTGGAAAAGCTATTATATATTAGCTTCTTTGAAATCTGAGTGTGTGAATGTGTTTGTACGTGTGTTTCCTTCCCTAACAGTCCGTGTCCTTCAGTCAGTCTCTTCCTGGAAGGATATGGAAGGTCTTAAATGTTCTCTTTTCTTTTTAAAAAATTTTATTGTATTTTTCCATCACCCTTACAATCTCTTCCACCTTCACCCAACCCCTGCCTCCACAATCACCACACAGTTGTCCATGTCCATGAGTCCTTTTTCTTTCTCAGTCCCTCCCCCTCCCCCTCCCAGAGCTGTCAGCCTGCTCTCTATCTATAAGTCTGTCTCTGTTTTGCCTGTTAGTTGATTTTGTTCATTAGATTCCACATATGAGTGAAGTCACATGGTATTTGTTCTCTGATTGGTTTATTTCACTTAGCATAATGTTCTCCAGGTCCATCCATGCTGTCAGAAAGGGTAAAATTTTCTTCTTTTTTACCACTGAGTAGTACACATATTTCATTGTGTAAATGTCCCATAGTTGTTTTATGCACTCATCTATTGATGGACACCTGGGCTGCTTCCATACCTTGGCAATTGTAAAAAATGCTGCAATGAACATAGGGATGCTGCTTATATTCTTTCAAATTAGTGTTTCAGGTTTCTTTGGCTAAATTCCCAGAAGTGGAACTGCTGGATCATAAGGCAGATCCATTTTTAATTTTTTTTTTAAGATTTTATTTATTTATTTTCAGAGAGAGGAGAAGGGAGGGAGAAAGAGAAATGTATGGTTGCCTCTCACATGGCCCTCACTGGGGACCTGGCCCGCAACCCAGGCATGTGCCCCAACTGGGAATCGAACCGGGACCCTCTGGTTCCCAGCCCACGCTCAATCCACTGAGCTACACCAGCTGGGCCCATTTTTAATTTTTTGAGGTATCTCCATACTGCTTTCCACAGTGGCTGCACCAGTCTGCATTCCCACCAACAGTGCAAAATGGTTCCCCTTTCTCCATATCCTTGCTAGCATTTGTTGTTTGTTGATTTATTGATGATAGCCATTCTAACAGGTGTGAGGATATATCTCATTGTGCTTTTAATGTGCATCTCTCTGATGATTAGTGACCTTGAGCATCTTTTCATATGTCCATTGGCCATCTGTATGTCCTCTTCGGAGAAGGGTCTATTTAAGTCCTTTGCCCATTTTTAATAGATTATTTGTTTTTGTGGTGTTGAGTTTTGAAAGTTCTTTATAAATTTTGGATATTAACCTCTTATCAGATGTATTGGCAAATGTGTTCTCCCATTCAGTGGGTTGTCTTTTTATATTGTTGATGGTTTCCTTTACTGTGCAAAAACTTTTTAGTTTGATGTAGATACAAGTAACTGGAAGCACATACCATGTTCATGGATAGAAAGAATTAACATCATTAAAATGTTCATACTACTCAAAGCAATCTATAGATTCAATGCAATTCCTATCAAGATACCAATGACTTATTTCACAGAACTAGAACAAATATTTCAAAAATGTATATGGAACCACAGAAGAGGCTGAATAAAAAGAAATCTTGGGAAAGAAGAATAAAGTTGGAGAAATTATATTACCTGATATCAAACTATACTATAAGGCCATAGTAATCAAAATAGCATGGTACTGGCATAAAAACAGACACATAGATCAATGGAACAGAGCAGAGATCTCAGGAATAAACCCATACCTTATAGCCAATTAATATTCAACAGAGGAAGCAAGCACATACAATGAACGAAATATAGTTTACTCAATAAATAGTGTTGGGAAAATTGGACAGATTATGTGCAGATAAATGAAACTAGACCACCTGCTTACACCACACACAAGAATAAATTCAAAATGGATCAAAGACTTAATTCAAAGACTTAAATGTTAGATTCGAAACCATAAAAATCCTAGAAGAAAACATAGGCATTAAAATCTCTGACATTGCTCGTAGCAATATTTTTTCTGATCTGTCTCCTCAGGCAAGGGAAACAAAAGAAAAAAATAGATGAATAGGACTACATCAAATTAAATGTTTTTTATCTTCCATAGCCTTCAGTCAGCACTGGGCACATATCACAGAATAACCACATTTTTAATCTGAAAAAACACTTCAAATTTTCTCTTGCCCGTTGGCCTCCTGGGGTTTCCTGGACTCTCCAAAGTGCAGCAGTCATTTCATGGGGAGGCTAGTGCTCTTTGCGCTAACACTTGGCAGGTTTCTTTTCTCTGCACAAAATACTTTTTAATTGAAATAGGATCCAGGAGCAGTAGCTGGAAACGCTCCAAGTAATGTCTCTCACAGACCCTCAATCCTTCTTCCCCTCAGTAATCCAAGAAGTAGAGTGGATCACGTTGAATTTAAAGAATTAATGAGTAAAAGAAGATAAATCCCAAAGCACTTCTGGCTTTCAACACCTCCTTCTTTCTAAAATATTTGAAATAGCGCTTTGGGGAAAAGAAAAGGTGCAGATGGGTAAATGAGGTGTTGAATTAAGTTCTTCTTTTCCTATTTATTCATCTGAAGCATTCTTACTAAATCTTTGCAACTTATCTAGAAAAACCTAGAGACCTACAGAGCGCGCCCTTTGTTTCGTGATGGCGTCCCCTTTGCTGTCCTCCTCACCTCCCAGCACCCACGCACCACCACTTAGCCCTGGGAGAGCCCTGCGCATTAATGAAATCACTAATGTCTGGCCCTGTAGACCTTAATACCACCATTTCTAGAATGACATTTATATTATGCTCTGTCTTCTGTATCTTTCATGAGGGAGTTTTTATGTGTCACTAAAGAAAAAACTGTATAACACTCTTTATTAGCCCCATGATACCTCAGCCCATCAATACTTGTCCAGGCCTGATGAGATCATGCTATGGTTCTTAATCAGAGTGAAAGCGAGCAAGAAATACCTTTATTAGAAAATCAATTAAAAACCAGTTGGCCCAGGTAAACAAAAGCATCATCGGGGGCATGAAAGAGGACTAATAACGAAGTGAAGAGGCAGGAAACTGCTCAGGAAAAGGCCTAGCTAGACACTACTGAGCACTTCCATATGCGGCAGTTTTCTTTTTGTTTTGTTTTAGATTGAACTCTTTCCTTCAGACATGAAAATGCAGCCACACCACTGTTGTGTGCTCTAAAAGATTCTTGCTGGGAGCAGGGATGAATTTTTGGAGAACCACTGACAGACATTCTTGGTCCTCAGCACACCCAGCCACGGGCAGAGCCTGACTGACTTTAGCAGGATGGTACAGGCCTTGGCTTTTTGCTTCAGAAACGGTTGGGGCGACAGTCTAATGTCCCGATTTCAGGGTCCCATTCCCAGTGAGTCCTGTTTAGTCATGCTGAGAAGAGCCCAGAACTCTGCATTTTAAGCAAGCATTCCAGGTGGGTCTCATTCAAAAGTGAAGGCTGAGAACCATTCTTACAAGAGGTGTGATCCACGGACCTGACCTTAGGGCAGAAAGTTCACCAGAAGCCATGGGTGCTTAGGTGTCCTGATATAACCACCCAAAAGGTGGAACATTTTCCTTCCCCCAAAATGAAGCCCTGCTGGAGTCCTGCCTCACTTCCTGCCGAACAACCATTGATCTGAGTCTAACCACCATAGGTGGTTAATTTTGATTCTTCTAGAACTTTGTATAAAGTATGGAATCATACTCTTTTGTGTCTAGTTTCTTTTACACAATGTCCTGTCTATGAGATTTGGTGACATAATGAATGTATAGCACTTAGCACAGTGCTGGGTCACATTTACCTAATGCCAGTTGCTATAGGCATCATCATCATTAATATCATTTCATCCTCTGAAGATTTTTTATTATTATTTTGGTTTCCTTGCTATTAAAAAATAATGGAAATACATATGGTGACCACACAGCCTGGGAAAATACCTCTTTTGCAGACTGACAGTTTTTCTGTTGGAAGGTCCAGCTACGTCAGGGAAACCCTGAGACCGCAGACACAAGATGACGACCTGACTCACGTAGGGCTGCCACACAGACACTGAGCACCAGAGCTCCACGATTCTGATGACAGAGACGTATTGTGACTTCCTAGAGAGCTGGACCACAGTTGCTCAATGAGTATTCCAGTGAAAAAATCCTGGTTCTCAGCTCATGAGTAATGGAGCCAGATTCCCTCAGACCTGGGAAGAAACCTGTACTGGGAGAACAGCTCTACCTACATCTCAACATCTAGAAAACAGGCCATGGAGTTGGGTGTGTTCTTTTTCATTGCTTGCTGGCTATAACTATGACATTTAGAATACAGATATTTAGAAAAATAGGGAGCGTATGTCAGGATATAAATATTGGTGTCCTCTTCATTTCTGGTTTAATTGGGGTGCTCTATATGAGAATGCAAATAGCAGAGAAACTGGTGTTAAATTTATTTTACTATTTATGAATTATTTTTGTCAAGAAGGCTTTCAACCTGAAGTCCCTCCAGAGAAGATTAGCAACTCTTTCCAGGAAAACTAAATCTAGACCTAAAAAAAATATATGGCCCTAAGCTCTATTTAGCAAGGTATTCCCCTGGTAGAAAGTCTAATATTAGACATTATGTCCTGCTTGGAAAAAATAACATTTATATTAAATAATTTGTACTTGGAAGAAAAAAGGGATAGCAAAAAACAAACAAACAAAAAAATCCTGAGTAAGGGCAGCTTCTCTCAGTCATGCTGACGGTTACAGAGCAAAGTGGCTTTTGGGAAAGTAATAATATTTCATTCCATGGTAACCAAGGTACTGGACAGTGATGGAACATGAAGGAAAAGGTGAGGAGTCGGAAACTCCTTGCTGGACTCCTGAAGCAAGCACTCTGTGGCCCTTCCAGTTAGTTTGGAAGAATCTCTGCTTTGCTTTTAATATATAATTTTGTGGATATTCCTATTTATTAACTTGCTCAATAAGTATTTCTTTCAGTGTCAATATTGTGCTAGGTGTTGGGCACGCTACAACCTTCAAAAAAATCTCATTTTAATGTGGAATGGTAGATATGCCGATTCCATGAAAATGTTCTTCTGGCTCTATTTTTAAATGTGTAGGATTATTATTTCTTTCAAACACATAAAACTGTAGGGTTTGATTTGTGTCTAGTTCCTACCTGGTCCCCACCACATTACGTTCCGTGTGTCTTGTGTCCCTTGTGATATGATCTCCTTGAAGGTGGGACCTGGTCTTATTCATCTCTGTCTCCCCAGGGTGAGCACAGGGCCAGGATCCAGAAATTACTCCAAAAAAAATCTTCAATAGATGAATAAACAGGTACAAGAGCTTTTCCAATTTTCTGAAAAAGAAGAGAGAGAGAGAGAGAGAGAGAATCACTAAATAGAAGGTAATCCAAACAGGAATTACCTGGAAAGTTGATTTTAAGTGCTCATTCCCAGGTAGTTCTGGGGAAAACCTTAATTAGGTCTGGGATGGGTTTCCGGGAAATCGAGTATTTAATAAGTTCCCCAGGTGGTTCTCATCATCGTGCACATTTGGGAAACTCTGCTCCAAAGTACAACACAGCAATCCAGATGGAAGATATATTGAAAAACAAGGAATGATGTTTTAGCTGGAGACCTTATTATATGGACAATAAACATTGGTACCTTAAACAGACTTAGAAAAGAAGGTAATACTGGTAGTATTGATTTATATCAAAGTTCTGTCTCAGAGCCAGTCTTCCTCTCCATAGTAATACATCACTCAGTGATTTGACTTTGCCGCTCTCTACCCCCCTTCTGAGGTTGTCTGACCTTAGCAGTCCCATTGTTCCTACTTCCATTTCCCAGTTTCAATTCCCGATGTAAATGAGGGCCATTCTGAGGTTGTCTGAGAGGTAAATATACTGCCCATTGATTTTCACAAATCCTGTGGGTCCTGTGAAATCCTCTTAAATGAGTATCAGATACAGGAACAAAACTGGGAAATTGAATAGGAGCTGCCATAGCTCAGAGTGAAATGGGGATGCTCATCTGCTCTGCTGAAAACACAGGCCCAGTGTGATCCGGCATAAGCCCAGGCCAGTGCTGGTAAACACATACTTTAACGAAAAGCCTTGGACATGCCCCAATTACTGTATAGATGCCCAGGCTAGAGCAGGACAAATGGGGCAGCAATTCTAATTGGCTCCTTGGACAAATTCAAATTTTGAATAAACCAGAGAAAGAAATTGTTGTAGCATTATTTAGTAATAAATTCTTGCAAAAGCATTACTTGATTGACATCCTAAAACATAATAATAGCTCCTCCTAGAACCAGTTGCAAAGTGCCACTGGCAAGTTTATGAAGTTACAGCGAAAACAACGATGTCTCTGTCAGCGAATGACAGGTGATATGGGTCAGTAGTCACCTTTCCACCTCCAGAGAGTCTAATGCAATAGGTCTTCATGCAAATGTGTCAATTTGCATTTTAGTGTTGTTGAGCACACTGTGTATTTACTCTGTGCATAAGAATCTGGGGATCTTGTTATAATGCAGATTCTGATTCAGTCCATCTGAGATGGAGCCCAAGGTCCTGCACTGCTAACAAGCTTCCAGGTAATGCAATGGTGTCGACTTGGACGTCAGAGAGGCGGCATGCACCTTTGGAGTTCAGGAGAGAGATACAGATATAATTTGGGGAGTTACAGGCATGTGGATGGCATTTAGAGCCATGAGACTGGCTGAAATCACCAAGGGAATGAGCGTGGAGAGACAAGACCAAGGCGTGCGGCACGGACGCTGCACTGCACTCTCGCAGACTTGGCTGGATCGAAAGGCTTCTTTTGAGGGCAGTGAAAAATAGGAGCTCAAAGTTGGAGTCTGGTTGGTTACAAAGGGTCTCCAATGCCACTTGAAAGAATTTGAACTTGAAGAAACAATTCTTGTTCTTGATGGTCTTGGGGGACTCCAGCAGTTGGTTCATGTCACTGATGGCTAGATGGCACCAGCCTCACGTAGTTACATCACCTGGTGCTTATACAAATAGAGTCGTGTTAACAAGTTAGGCTAATATGCTTCTCTGGGGCTCTGATAATTCCACAAAACATTTAGGAAAGCAATTTTGAGTGACTTTCTCAATGCTGTAAGCAAGTTATTCCTGTAACTGAGGGCAGACTATAAATACGACACATCTCTGTTTGGTAATTGCTTTATTTTGGATTAAGACGAGCAATTTTCTTGTCAGAGACAGGCCTGCAGTAGAAAGGGAGTGGGGACATTTGGACAGCTCAGGCAGTTTTTGCGATTTGAAAAGCCATCTACCCTTATTTTCTTTTAAATTAACGTGGCAGTTTTGGCGTTCACACCAAATTTGTTTTCTCTTGTTGTCCCTTCAGTTTGATACTCTTTAGAGCTAAACACTTTATTAATCCTGTTAAGTATAGACCTGTTGTGTCTTGCTATTTTCCTCTGAACTGGACTGATCTACTGCGGGAGTTCTTGGGGGAAGGGCGTGACAAGGTTGGAAAAACTAGATGCTGGTAATGGTGCCCAGGTTTACTAATCCCACCCAGCCTAGTCATTAACCCAAATGTGCACGTCCCCAGGACAGCACTTAGCTCTGAATAGCCATGTGTTTATGTGCCTTTTATATGTTGACGTGTGCATTAATCCGGTCTTTCCGAGAGCACCAACTGTGGAGATATGTACCCAGTGATTATAAGATAAATATGACTAATTCATTCCATTTCCTGAAGAGAGCAGTCGTAATTTGCCCCCCATTTTTCAGCCTCCTCTATTCTTTTCTCAAAATTGTTTTTAGCGGTAGTAGAATTTGCCAGAAAAGAAGGACAAAGGGAACTTGGCTTTTATAAAGTTCTGTTTGATTTATATATAAAAATCTGATGCAAAAATGACAAGTTGTTCACATTTGTTAATTCTGGGCTGTGACAATTCTGGTGCTTATTTGTTTTTTCTTACTTTTGAAATATTTTAACTTTCTTCAAAATAATAATTTAAAAAAAAGAGATCTGCTGAGAACCTTGGGGAAACAAACCTCGAGGCACAAAGTAGTTTCCCTCTGACTTGTCTTTCTTGCCTCCCCTCCCTTGAATCAGAAACCATGTCAAGAGACTGAAAAAGAAGTACTGATGAACTTTTGCACCTTAAAATTAACATAAAACTACTTTGGGTGGTAAAGTGTCTTCTTTAATACTGAAGTTTTTGCTAGTTTCCATGCACTAACACTCCCTCTGGGATGTGTAGGTCAATGAGTTTTGGCGAATGCAGAGTCGGCAACCACCAGGATCACAATACAAGGAGCTCCGTCACCTTTTGCAGACACAGCCTTCCCCAGCCTCGACCCCTGGTGCTCACTCGTCTACGTCTGCCCCTAGAGTTTTGCTTTCCAGAACGTTACTTCTTTTTTAAAGCATACTCTCTTCCTTAGATATAATTTTTATTTTCAGATGTTGTCTATTTTCTAGGTTCTAATTGTGAGAGGTTCTTAGCGTTCAATAAGCTCAACATAACTTTTTATTCTCCAAACAAGTTGGAAATGAATAGTAACAGTAAAGAAGTTTCTTATCATAGAGCTCTCACTTTATTTTTCAGGCCAAAAATATCAAATCCAAATCTTCTATAATTTACTGATCTTTTTGTGTAAGTGGACCTCACGTGGCTTTACCATAGAGAGCTAATTGCAGTTCACATTCAGTCATTAGAATCTCACATGCAATTTCTGTCAGCATCCTCGGGCAGGCTGCGGAATGAAACAGTACCAAATTTATTTCACTCTCAAGGGCTAAATAGCACTTCCTTTCCGGTTTTCCATTTTGTGTCAGAGCCCACAGTAAGCTGATTTGACATGAAGGTGACAGCTTTTCTTTTCTTCTTCTGTTCCATTTAATTATTTTTAGCAGCGACGTAAAGAAGTTTTAAAATTGCTTTCAGCACCTTCTTTTCAAGTACTACATTCCAAGTTCAAGCGCAAACTTAAGCTTAACGAGCCTCTTATCAACACTCGACAGAAAAGAGCATAATGAATGAATATATTCAAACACCCTCTTGACAAGACTGCTTATATCATTCTTTGAAATACTGTGAAAGCGCAGTATAGATGATTGCCATCTACTTTTTAGACATATCATTTTCATAATCTATCTTGGTGCTTTCACAATGCTAGGACTTTCTAAGAAAAACAGCTTCACTCTACAGACACTGTAGAGACAAAAATAAAATGAGAAGTGGAAACACCCAACCCACCTTTGTGCTCGCTTCGAGAAGTGACTTTGAATTCTCACCCACAGCAATTAGAAGACACATTTAGACTTGGGAAATACATACGTCCTATCAAGGGAAGTCAGGAAGCAAGCATGATTATGTTCTTTAAAATTCAGTGAGCAAATTTTGTAACATGCATTAGGAAAGTAATCTCAGGTTCAGAGACCATATGAGTTAGCAAATAGATATACAGATGGACAGAAGGACATACATGACTCCTTATGAGCCTTCCATAATTTTAGTATGTATTATTTTAAATTGCTTAATGCACATATTTACATAGTAGTTTTAACTTACCCCAATAATTTTATGATATCAAATGAACAGAAACTAATTTTTTTTAATAAGAAACAAACCTAATGCATAAAAATTAGTTTCACAGTATAAAATGCCCCAAATGGTATTGGGTAAAAAGAGCTGTGTGGTCTGTCATCTTTTAACTTAATACTTACAGCTTTACATGATTTTTCAATATGAGAAATGTATTTGTATGTATTCTTTAACTAAAGCAAGGAGCCGCTTAATATATTTGAAAAACTAGCAGCCAAAATAATCAGCTCCTAATCCATGTTCCCATTAAAATACTTTGCACATTTTTAATTTGTATAGATGGTCTGCTTGAATACACAAGCAAATATACCCCAGCAAAAAAAGACAAATATTTATGTACAAATAAATACTGTTTTAGCAAATGGGCACTCAGATATGAGGGCCGACGTTTATGACTTGACTCTTCGCCTTGATAAAACATGCTCACCAGGCAGCATTTGTCTTTGGGGACAAGTCCTAACTTTGCCGCGGAGGGCTATTCGGGACCATTTACTGACATGGAACCAAACCTACAATTTCCACCGAGAAATGTCATTTAAAAAGAAAGGCTGATATAGGGGATTTTCAGGAAAATCCCCCTGGAGGACCTGAAATTCTCCTGGTGCCAGACATGCAATGCAATTTTCCTTCTTGGGACGGAGGATATAACGTTGCAGCAACTGTTCCTGAGTGAGATGTGGCATGAGCTCATCGCCTGTCCACGCAAGGGATCTGCAGGTTCACACTGATGCAAACTAACAACATGGAATCCCAGATGGTTTTAGAACTCTCACTGGTTTCCACAAGAGGCTACATGTCTCACTGCGTAGTACAGAGAAACATGCCCTTTAGTTTAAGGTCTCATAATATTTCCTGGGGGAGGATTTATGCAAAGTACTGATGGGATTGAGTCCTGGGAGGTACTAAATCGATTTCATCATAAAGCCACACCGTCAGTCCTCTGATGACCCAGAACGACTGTAAAAAGTAGTCAGGGCCCTCTCCCCTCCATCAGTCCCTAGAGCTGTGGTATGAACTTTGCAGCGAGGATCGATCTGCAGGCAGCAGGCACCACCCACCTCCTGTCTTCATGCAAATGTGCAATCAGGCCTTTGGGAAGTTTACACTTTCTGCCAGAGGACCAAAAGCAACATGGGCCATAACAAAGCGTTACTTGGATGTTGCTTTTAAGATGGAATAACACAGGTGAAACTCCTTGCCAGGTCTCTCTCTATCTCTTGATCTTCAGAAATGTTTTCTTGTGCAATGAAAATAGCTAAAGCTCAGATGAGCTAGAGAAAAGAATCAGTCTTGGTTTGGGGCAGGTCCTAAAGCAAAGGCCCAGCTTATATATTCCCTTCTGCTTACCAGTGACCAGGCAAGGATAATGGGCAGGGACCCCAGCAGCAGATGGAGCATCGATCTTCCAGGTTTTATTGAAGAGTGAGCAAAAGAAAATGGGCCAAAGTCACAGTATGAATATTTGCATGGCATATAAGACACAATTGACTAATATATTTGCATACAAGTTTTAACTTTTCAAATTGCTTCCAATCTTGTTTTATTGATCCAGCAACCCATCCTGGGAAGGAAGGGTCTTATTATCACTACAAACTTAAAAATCAGGGCACCCAGAAGATTCTCACCTTTCTTCTCAAATTGACAGTTGCTAGAGAGTTCATCTACTCCTTTAACTAACACTCTAGAAATGAGGGCCAGCATTTGAGCATTCACTGTATGCTTAGTGTTTTACGTGCATTTATCCAACTCACCTATCCAAATATTCACATATTTTACATATATGTATTCTGTATGTATATTATACATATATAATATGTGAATGTATATTATATGTATTTTTATATTTATTTGCAGCTATCTAATGTATTTATCCCAACCTGTAAGACACGCATATGATGGCACAGAAATGAAAATGGCATAGATGAGAAAAACGATGTACTTTGGTAGAAATGGCACTGGATTTAAAGTCTGATTAAAATTCCAGATTCATAGATAGTGCAACTGTGAGGTAAACTAGGAAGCCATTTCTCTGGCCTTGGGCAAGTTCCCTTGCCTCTGAAATTTAAATGGGATAAAACCTCATTGCGTTGTGAGTGTTATAAAGGAGTAGATGTAATTAACCTGCTTAGAGCAGCGATTTTCAACTAGTGTGTCACAAGGACTTGTAAAACAGGCAATAAACTGAGTATTTAGTCAGGGTCACTGACCTTGTTTTCCTTAAATCATTAAATAAAAAATGTGACAACAGCCCTGGCTGGTGTGGCTCAGTGGATTGAGCGCGGACTGGGAACCAAAGGGGCGCCGGTTCCATTCACAGTCATGGCACATGCCTGGGTTGCGGGCCAGGTCCCCAGTGCGGGCCATGTGAGAGGCAACCACACATTGATATTTCTCTCCCTCTCTTTCTCTCTCCCTTCCCTGCTCTCTAAAAATAAATAAATAAAATATTTTTAAAAAGAATGTGACAACAGCCAACACAACAATAGCCGTCTGGTGTGAATGAATCAAAATTATACCTATTTTTTGTCAGATTGACAAAATATATATTTTTTGGTATGCCACAGAATTTCAGTAATTAGTTTATGTGCCATGAGATGAAAAAGGTTGAAAATCACTAGCTTAGTGTTTAACATACAAAAGGTGCTCTATGTCACTCCTTAACACAATTTTTACTTCCTAGCTAAGTATTAATGGACAAGCCACTTCATCTATTGGAACCTAAGAAAATGCTTATAATAACACCTGCCTTCTTCACAGGCACAAGAAAGATAATAGATATGAAAACAAAAAGGTTTTGAACTAAAAGATTAGTTTTTATGGTATCATTTTTATGACTGAGTTTGTCCCTAGCCCTGGCCTGTCTTCTGAGATACATTCCTGACTACTTCGTGTGGAACTAAAAGGCATTAATTCCTTAATTCATTCTCAGGATAAATACTAAGTATTTCCTCTGTGCTAACAGATGGGATATGCACAAGTACTTGTGGTTGGGTCTCTCAAGGAGTTTGAAGTCTGGGAGTGGAGACAGACGAGAAGCCAGCGCTAACCACGCAGTACCCTAAGGGCTATGACCGAAGGGGCGGAAGGGGGCACAGCCAGAGCCTCGGCCTCAGGGGCAGCAGACAGGGGCCATAGGGGGCTCAGCGGGGGGGCAGGGCAACATCACCTTGTCCACAAACAACTCATAGCTAACATATTCAACCTCTCTTCCCCTATGTATTTTTTTAAAGATGTGAATTTATATCCATCTCAGGTGTATTCTAACAGGTTGCTATATGGTAGGGACAATGATCAAGGGCCTTTCAAATAATCCCTTCATCTTGTAACTCTACTGGGGTTGGGCCGAAAGACACAAAGAATTGTAGAACTCACCATAAACCTTCAGATGTACTTTGTTTGACAGGGAAAAATCTGGGTTTTCTGAAACATGATGTCTATAAACATTCTTCCATTAGATATCTTAATAATTTGATATTGTTAGCCAGAAAGAGTTATGGAATCGTAATTATTTTTAACAGCTTAGATATCCAACTCCACCATTCCCTGTGTTAGCCCCGTGCTTCGCAAAGTCCTTCTCCAAAGCGTCACTGCGGGCAGCCAAGAGGAGCCGAGGACCCTGGGCACAGCGTGGGGCCTCCTCAAGGGCACTGTTTGAAGTTTGCATGTTAAACTAAAAATTAATAATAATTTTGCAGTCTAAGCTGTAAGCTAAATATATTATTTTAGTAATATTATTTTATATGTTATATAATAAGATTATCTCTCTAAATCTTGTTTCTCTCTAAATTTTCTCTCCTCAAATCTTTCTCTTTAAAAAAAAAAATCCTCATCTGAGGATCTGTTTATTGACTTTAGGGAGAAAGGCGGCTGGGGTGAGGGATGGGGGAGAGAGCGAGAGAGAGAGACGGACATCAATGTGAGAGAGAAACATCAATTTGTTGCCTCCTGTATGTGTCCTGACTGGAAATTGAAACTACAAGCTAGGTATGTGCCCTGACTAATATGCCCTAACCGAGAATCGAACCCACAACCCTT
Source organism: Micronycteris hirsuta (assembly GCA_004026765.1). NCBI lineage: Eukaryota > Metazoa > Chordata > Mammalia > Chiroptera > Phyllostomidae > Micronycteris > Micronycteris hirsuta. The sequence goes on from PVJI01003395.1 coordinate 52,324, forward strand.
TGGTGTACAGGATGATGCTCCAACCAACTGAGTCACACAGCCAGGGCAAATCTCTCCATTTCTTAATATTTCTATTTTCCCAATCATAAAGGCAATGTCATTGTAGTAAATTAGTAAACTATATCAGATTGCAAATTAAGAAATTAAGCTCACATATATTTCCCAAACTACTATCCATTTTAGTGCTTTCCTGCCTGGTTATTTTCACATATATGTACAACACAGTAATATACAGTTATGCAAATACATACATACAATTTGAGGTCACCCTATATGTATATCTTCAAGGATATATCCTGCTTTTTTTTTTAACTTAACGGTAATTATTTGATGAACATTTTTCTTTGATAAATTTTATGAGTATAAGAGTTTCAAGTACTAGATCTATAGCCTGGGTTTGAATTTAAACTCGGCTTTACTTACAGGCCACAGGTATAGTATTAATTGAGGTTAATAATTATTTCCTTCAGAGGGTGGTTGTGGGGAGAATATAGTTCAATACATGTGAAGTACTTAGACACCCTCAGGCATGTAGCGAGCCCTATATTAGAGTTTAGTGTTATTCCCACTAATTCGAGAGGCTCCTTTTGTCATAGACTGAATTCCCTGATATATTTTGGTCCAGGAACTAAGAGACAGATCTTCTATTTCCTTCCACTGATGGCAATCTATCTATTTTGTGCCCAAACTCCCTTGTTTAACATCTGATCTTTATACAAAGAGACCAAACTAATTAGGCTAATTTCCCTTATTACACTTATTTTCAGAATTTTCTTGGCTATTCTTTCTTGTCCATATGAACTTTAGAATAGCTTGCTTAGTTAAAAATTTTTCCTTATTATTTGCATTTAAATTGCATTTTCTGAATATGTGAATATACAACTCTTTATACTCCTATAATTTACTGCTCTTAACCTTTATTATATGCTGCTTCATTCTTACCTTAGTCTATTTGACTCTTAAAGCTTTTTTCTACCACAATCTCCCTGAGTCCAGTTGTTTTTAAAGACTTTTAATCTCACACTTGGTATAAAAATAGAGAAGAGAAAAGGGAAATAACGTTCTGGTACTTCAAAGCATTATCTCTGCACCTATGTACTATTAGCATCCCCCAAACATGCTCCTTGGAGCACTGGCACTATAGGATGTTAACAAGTTTTACAACACACACACAAAATAGTAGGCAATATGGTTAAATGTATTTCAGAAATTCAAAGTTAAACAGAATTAAGTGAGTTTTGATTCCGTAAGAACTCTCACTAACTTTAATATGGCTTCTGAATCTCCAAAAAGAGATATATTTTGCAGAAGTGCCCAAACTTTTGACTATGTGCCCTTTTCTAGAAGGAATATCCCCTAGGATTAAGCTTCTAAATGCACCGGTTTGGGAAACTGCTATAAATGGATTGCTTCCAAGATTTTGGGGTTGGGACCAAGGGAGGTTTTTTTTTCTCTTTTTTTCTCTTTCCACAAGCATGGTTCAGGAAGGTGGACTATTCATTTTTAAATCTAGGATAATTGGTCTTTAATCTAAAGGAAATTCCTCTCAGATTTGGTCTGCGGGTTGACTCTGAGTTCCACTTTTTGACAATGGCGAGCATTTCCTGTCTTCCCCTGTCTTCACGTGTGTGTTAGTGCGAAGTTTGGACAGACTCAATAAGCCAAATGTACTCTAAGTGAGAAGTTGGTCCAAGCTGAACTGACTCAACACTAAGTCAGAATTGTAACACAAAGCAAGTGGTTCCTAAAATACATACTACATTTATTTTTAAAACTCTTCATTGGAAGAGAACAACTTTTCTCCTGCAGGGAATTTTTATTATTTAAACAAAACAACACCCTGCACAAGTATTAGGCTATGTACCAAAATAAAATGTTCTTTTTTTTTTCCTTTTCCTTTTTTTTTTCTTCTTTTTTTGGCAGGCGGGAAATAATTTATATGCAGTCATTTGTTGGACCTTGGGGTAAAATTATATTTCATAGTTCCCTTGTTCCCAGGCTATGGTAAAAAAGAGATTGATGTTTGAAATTTCAACTGTATTTGTCTTACAAATTTGTTTGATTCTCTTGGGAATAATTATCTTGTATCTTTTGAAGGTTAGTAATTCCTTAGGAATGACCTCTCAGTTATAATTAGAATGAGGGTACTTACCCGCAGCTAGGAAAAGGGAAAGCTAGCGGACCTACTATCTGGCATTACTGTTTTATTAAGCAAACAGAATAGTAACGGTCCTTGAAACAGATGGCAGCAGTCACAGGGACACGGCTCAAACAATGTTATTTTATCATGTATTTCAACATTATCTGTTCTCAGAAAATAAAAGAAAAACATGGTTACTCGAAGTGGATTTCTTCCCAAATGAAAAATAGGAAGTCAAGGTCATTGACAGAGAAAGCCCAGATTCTACCTGTGGTCAGATAAAAACACAAATTTGACAGTTAAACATAATTACTTTTGATGCTCAATTGAAAAGACAGTGAAAACATTCTTCAGACAAACATTGAGTGTCAATTATACATGAAAATTAGTAACTTCTTTAAATGAAATTTGTCTTTGAATTCCCCTATTGTTTTTAGTAGGTTTACATTAGATTTTCTTGGGTTTTCCAAATACTCCATAAAATCATCTGCAAGCAAGCACAGTTTGACTTTGTTTTTGTCCAGTGCTTATGATCTTTGTTTCTTTTGTTTAATTATATTGGCTGGAACTTTCAGTGTATTAAGGGTAGTTGTTACAGAGAGCATCCTTGTCTTAGTTTTTACTGTAATGGGACTGATTCTAGTGTCTCCCTTGTAAACATAAGCCTTACTTTTATGTGGAAATAAATGCATTCTGTCACATTAAGAAAGTATCGCTGAGTCTTATTTAAGTTTTAAAAATCAAGAGTGGGCATTGAATTTCATCAAATACTACTATAGATTTATCATGTAATTTATGTGAAATGAACGCATTTCTTAAAATTAAGCCAAATGAAGCCACCCTTGCATTCCTGGAATAAACCGTACTTGGTCAAGATGTAAATATATATAATCTTATAAGAGAAACTAAAGCTATACAAACTAGGGAAAGCAGTGTCCAGTGGCTTTTGAGAAGGATTTCAAATGATTTCTTCTTTCCCAATTTGCTACCAGTAGTTCAGTTAGACCCAGATACTAGATTTGAGACTTAAAGAAAAGAAAGAAAAAGAAATACTTAGCTTTGTACAAGTCACTCAGAACTTTAGTGAATATGTGAATGAGAAAAAAAATGGCGAGAGAATTTAAAAGGACCTTCAGGTTCTACCCTCTGACATCCAAGAAAGTGGAAGCTGGGAACAACTGAGTTTTAGGATTCTGAGTGAAGTGGTTCTTTCTGTAGACTGAGAAAAAGACTGTAGTTTAATGTTAAATCTTTGCCTACACTGAGGCTCCCCTGTCTTCACAGGCTCTGTGCTATCGGGTCATGGTTCAAGCACCAAGAAGACTATCTGAGCCTCAAGATGCATGAATTCTTTCCCAGGTATCCTAAGACTCAAATCAAAGCTCAATTATGAAATGTAGATTATTCACAGTTGAAGGACCCATACATAAGCCCAATCATTAGAGTAAAAACCTAGACTTAGCAGGAACATTGGATAGACAGCAACTATTTTCATCTCCTCCTTATATGGGAATTCCCTTTCATACCAGACAGATACTAGCCTATTGTGCTGGAACCAAAAAATGCTGTATTTGGCTGTAGACTCTAACTACTAGGATCAGTTTTTAAAGCCCCTTCATTGGTCTATATGAGGTGAAGAAACTGGGACTGGGACCTTTAGGAGGACTGTCCCTTCTTCTTTTTTTTTTTCTTCCTAGCAAAAAAAAAAAAAAAAAAAGGAATCAAAAAACTCAAATGCCCCCCCACTAAAAGACAGAGAGACTTGAATCCTAGATGACTTGTGGCTAAAGTTATATCTCCATGTGTTCTGGAATGTCAATATGAAAAGTTAATGTAAAAACTGGTTAAGGGCATCCAATAGAAGTAAACTGCTTTATAAAGATACTTCCATAATCTAGGGTACACTGAATTCCCTTAAAAAATCTCTACTAGCAACAAGTCCCTTCTAATGAATCATAAAGCAATGAGGAAATAATCCACAATAAGTGAGCATCAGCAGACATAATGAATGGGATATTAGAGGTTGGTAATGTTAATAGAACTACAGTTAAATGTACTCCAAATGATTAAAGAAATAAAGGAATAGAAGCCATAATGAAATAATAGAATATGGGGAAATGAAAAGATTTTGAACAAAACCAAATAAAACTTCTAGAAATAAGAATATAGGCACTGAAATTAAAAATTTAATAGCTTCATTAAAAGCAGCTCATTCACTTCTAAAGAAAGCATTGATGAATCAGGAAATAGATTTGGGGAAATTACTGAGAAAACAGCACAGGGATTATATGGAAAAATTATATGGAAAATACAAAGTTGAGTTTAAGAAGTATGCAAAATGGGAAGCAAAAGTCCAGCATATACATAAGTTCTAGAAATATGGAATAGAAAAAAGTGGGGGTATGGAACTAAATTATTATAATCCCTGGATAACTAAAAAAATCTTCTTTTATTGATTCTAGAGAGAGGGGAAAGGAAGGAGAAAGAGAGAGAGAGAGAGAGAGAAACATCCGTGTGAGGGAGAAATACTAGACGTGTCCCAACAGGGGGCTGAACTGCAACCCAGGCATGTGCTCTGACCAAAAATTGAACTGATGACCTTTAGATTTGCAGGATGACACCCAACCAACTGAACCACACAATCCAGGGAACACTCTGAATAATTTTAAAATAATGTTTGTTCTGATTATCATTCAAAACTAGGCACATTTCAGTAGCAGTCAATGCAGAACATCAGGAGAACGAGAAGGCAGCTCCAATAGAACCGCCAAGGATGCAGAGTACTAGGTTAGCTTTAGTCTTCATTTAGATAAATAAGATTATAAAACTGATTTCCCTCACTCATTTTATTACGAAATGCAAAAAACTTTCCTGTGTTAGAGATTTTTTTAGTATTTTCAAGGACTGATGACTTGTAATTTGGAGACCATGAATGTTTGTTTTAGGGAACTACGTGTGTTGGATTGTTTGCTGTAGGGAATTGACTTGTTTACTTTAAATTGTATCCTATGTCATAGGAGGTTGTGACTATAGCTTCAGTGATCTTGACATTTCCCATTTTCTTGTTAAGTCAGGAGAAGAACTCATGTTAACATTTCACGTTAGCATTTTGAGTAACCTCTGAAAGAACAGAAGTACATACAAAAGTAGAAGAAGAAAACACCCAAAGATACAACAACCCTCGGACTCAAAACATAGCATATGCACAGAACAATACAACCTCAAAATGTAGGAGACAAAAACGGACAGAATCGCAAGATGAAATTAATAAATGCACGCCGCTAGTCTGTGGGCTTTAACACACCTATCTTAGAATCTGACAGACAAAGGAGGCAAAAAAGTTAGAAAGATATAGGACAGACAAACAATTCAATCAACAGGCTTGATCCAATGGACACGTGGAGAGCCTGGGGACCACCAGTGGATCTGCATCCCTTTCAGGTGCACCTCACTATTTCACGGAAGTTGACCAAACACTAAGCCTCAAACAAGTATCCAAAATTGCAAATAATCAATATTAGTGCTGTCCAACAGAAATATAATGGAAGCCGTTTGGTAATTTTAGCGTTTCTAGTAGCCGTATATTAAAATGTGAAAAGAAGCAGATGAAATGAATTTTAATAATACATGTTATTATACCCAACATGTCCAAATACTATTTCTTTTCCACACTATGTCTTAGGACCGCGGCGCCTCCCAATCTGAACTAGCCCCATTCCAAGTGCTCATTAGCGGCCCATCATCACCACCTCTGTCACGGATGGAGCGGCACCATGCCGCATAAAGCACTATCACATCCTGGTGTGACAGTTAGGAATCAAAATCGAAAGGTGGCTTACACAAGAATAAATTCGGATGTTTGGAAATTTCAATAACAAATTTAAACAAACTGCGAATCCAGACATTCGGGAAATTTAAAAAGACTAAATAATTCATGGTCAAAATCAAGCAAAAATTATGAAATACTTAGAACTGAACAAAAATGGATATGTAAATATACGAGAGGGGGGATAAAAGGTGTAGCCTTGACTGTCCTGAGATGGACATGTACCTTCCACGGGAACGGGCGTTGACAGCAGGGGCTCTGCACGCAGTGGGGAAAGAGTCAGCTCTTCACTCAGTGATGCTGGACAACTGGCTTTTCACATGGAAAAACATATATAATTGGAATACTGTCTCATATTAGACACAGAAAACGAATTTTTGTTAGACAGTAGGAAAATCCACTGGAAAAATGGGACAATCTTATCAAATGGCTTAAAATATGGATCAAGAATATTAAATCGGGCCCTGGCTGGCGTAGCTCAGTGGATTGAGCGCGGGCTGTGAACCAAAGGGTCACAGGTTCGATTCCCAGTCAGGGCACATACCTAGGTTGCAGGCCAGGTCCCCAGTGGGGGCCATGTGAGAGGCAACCACACATTGATGTTTCTTTCTCTCTCTTTCTCCCTCCCTTCCCCTCTGTAAAAATAAAATAAATAAAATATTTTTAAAAAATAGGGGTTTAAGTAAATCAACTGCATTAAGGGCCTCAAAAATGTTGATTCGCTTTCTCTAAAGTGCAAGGTCCAGCATGCATTGAGGGCACCCATCCTAGTGCCCTGCACCCTCTTGCAATACTGTGGGGTCTCAAGAGTCCCCAGGTGCTACCAAATACCCTAAGGACCCTTTGAGGCAGACATAAGGACAACAGCTCTGAAGTGAGGCATATACTCTTTGAATCTGTTAGCTGATAGACCTTAGGCAAGTTACTTAACATCTCTGGTCTCAGTATTACTATCTGTAAGCAGGGTTAATAATAGGACCTTAGTCAAGATTCTTAGTTTCAGCAATAGACACCAACTCTGGCTAATGTTAGCAGAAAGGGATTGTATTTGGGGTACTGAGCAGTCATGGACTCCCCAGGCTGCAGAGCCAGGAGCTGTGTCCAAAGTCACGCCTCAAACTGGTCCCAAGGAGACGTCACTGATTCACTGATGACGCCAGAGCCCGCTGGCTGCTGACGCTGGAACCACTTCTGCTGTTGGAACCAGGCTGTGGCTCTCCTGAGGAGGACACGATCCAGGCAGGGCCTACTCCCCTGTGTCCTTAGTTCTCTGGTCCAGGTCCAGAACAGGTACACATGATTGATGATGCCTCTGTCACCTGTCCACATCCCAGCTGCTCAGGAGGCTGAGAAAGCACATTTTCAGCATCTGTAAAGGGAGGAAGCAATTCTTCGATTCTACTCAGACCTCAGGCTGGGAAACACTCCAAGGGAAAGGGAGTTCAGAAGTGTGACTGTGAGTACAAAGCAAGCTTATGGATGTGAAGCATCACCACAGCACAGAGCAGAATTTCAGCGCTTGCCTGGGGGGCTCCCTGACAGAAAATGGGGCACGAGAGTGTTTTGGAAGAACAGAGAGCATATTCTGACCAGGAAATGGGGTCGATGGGTAAGAAAAGTTCTCATGTCCCTATCGGCCACATTAACAAATATTTCTAGAGATTCTGAATTCTAAATTCACAAATAAAACACGAGGGACCTGGAACAACATTGAACTGGTGTAGGGTCAGGGAAGGAATCCTGTGCTTGTCTTCCTTTGGGTGGGACGCATCGGTGAGGAGGCAACAGAGAAGATTCCTATCCCCGCTGGTCCCAGGCTGCCAGGCAGATATGATCACAGGGCCTTTCTGAGCACAAGAAGGAAAGTTTCTCTTTATTTCTGTGAGTTTTCTTTCCAAGATGGAGCTTACAAGATTTTATGGAGATACTTTTAGCAGAAACCTAGTAGCTCCTGTAATTGTGCTGTTTTTTTTTTTTTTTTGGTAAAAGAATAAAATCCACAAAAAAAGACGCTTTTCAGATGCTGTTCTTCCTACAAATAAGCCAAAATACATATTCACTAGCGACTTTTCATTGTTGGTTCTTCACTTTCCTATGTTGTAACAAGATAATAAACATAGGTGATGTTAAGAGTCATAGTGAATGATCATGTGGACTTTTCGCAATTTTATTAAAATTCTTTCTGCTGAAACATATTTCTTCTACCCTGGCCTCATTTTCTGCAAATTCTGGGACTAAGCTTTATCATACTGGATCATAGTAGGTTTAAGGGAGAGGAGCATAAGTTCTGTTTTTCTGTTAATTCCCTCAGAATCTGATGCAGGGTTGCGCTACCCAAAGGGAAGTTCAGCCAGTGGTATTCACTACGGGCAGGCTGGGCACTGTGTCTGGCGGGTCACAGCCAGCACTGCTCCCTGGGCCATGCCCCACACCTGCATGCTATGAGAGGGATCATCACTAAACGGTATTTATTAAATAGCCCCATGCACAGGGCCCCGTCTCCTCCCAGCCAGTGGTTCACTCATCTGCTTCTCAGGCCAGGCTATCATTCAGAGGCAGCTAACCCCCGGCTCGCTTAAAAGGCCTACTTTGGGGGAAATTCACTAAAAACTCCTGTGCTAAGTCAGCCCTTGTACCAGAACCTCCATAAGCCCAGTCATTTCCTGCCCACACGATCTAGTCGGTCCCATGCAATTTCAGACGAGATCGGGCATGTTCAGGATGGCATGGCCGCCCTGTCCTTACAAAGGTGATGTCACATTGTCTCTTTTGTTCAGAAGCTACTGGGATTCAGCAGGGGTGAGGCATGCTCTGGTGGCCTGGATATGGTAGGGGCAGCAGGTATAATACAGCTCCTGCAACACACGTCTTACTACATAACAAAGGACGTGCTGAGGAGCACATGGAAGAGAACACCGCTCATTCTGACGTGTGGGGATCAGAGAAGGCTTCAAGGAGAGGAGGGCATTTGAATTAGGTCTGTAACTTGGGGGAGATTTTGGTGGGCAAAGCAGGGTGGGGTGGGCACTGCAAACTTTTGGATGGATGCTGGAATAGTTGGCGGAAATGAAGAATTTATGGGTCAGGATGTGATGTAATTCTTTCTCACATAGAGCCTATTTTATTTACTTCAAAAATCCTTGCCTCTGTACGTGGGAGGCAGGGTTGGGATGTGTCCCATATGGGGTGAGGAGCCACCGGTTTTCCTTCTTCCTGCTGCTGCTGCTACCCCTCTGTTTCATCTGGGAGGCCCCCTACCCTGGGAGCTCAGCCATGACAACCAAGGCATGGCCACAACCTAAACTGCAGGGTGCTAGGTGAACAAAGGCTCCTGGGATTACTTGGAAATTCAAGTCATCCAGCCACCCCTGCCATTCTAGGTCACAGTCAGGGTACCGAAACCAAGGCACTCTCACGCGCTATTAAACACGTGTGATCAATTCCTCCCAACCTGGGAGTCAGAGAAAAGGCCTCCGGGGAATCTGTCTGCCAGGTGTTTGGCGGGGGCATCGACAGGGAAAGATGCCCATGTCGGTCTCAGAGTCGGAGGGCTCTGGCACCTCAGCGGGGTACTTAGTCTGGAGAGCACAGAAGTCAACAAGCCGAGACAGATTTTTCCTTACTCAAAGAGATACAGTTCACACATGGATGTGTCTAGCCTGATACTGGTTGCTTCTCTTTCTTGAGCCTCCCCCTAGCACAGGTTATCCCCCTTTTACTCTGTGCATTGAATCGCAGTCACACACTCAGGAGGCCCCTGCCTGCTCTTCCACTGCACTTTGCCATAATCATCAAGGAAAAGAATGGCCTCAACCAAGGGTCATCTTTGAGGAAGAGGAAGGATCTGCTTTGCACCAAATTCCTCTGAAGTCACATCCTACCATTTCCTCTGCCCACAGTGAGCTCAGAGAAAGCACACAATCATAGATGCATGTTTCCACCAAAAACAAGCTATTATCTCTCTCTTTTCTAAAGAAAAAGGCAAATGATGCCTTAGTCTAAAGGATTTCATAACTCCGCATACAAAACCAGCCAGGTAGAAAGAAAATATTTCAGCTACATAAAGTGAGACCTCTAAGACATAGGCAGCCACGTTCAGAAGGGACTCATTCTTCACGTGGGTGAGTTGCTCGAGATTCTGCCTGATTTTGCTGGAAGTCTGCAGTCTTCAATATGACTCACATTCCTTTTTAATGTGGTCACTTATTACAACCCACTATGTTCTGCGTCTATAATGTGGTAACAGCACATTGGGATTACATTTAGAAAAAAATTGGATAGTGTTATTATAAATGAAATTCTTCTGGAAGCCTGATAAGTTGTGTACTGTAATCTCATCTTTCTGGCTACGAAATGGAAACAATTCCAAAGACTTTGTGATATTCAGTGAGGCGTTGCACAGAAATTGCTTGGAAATTAGCTGGTTAAGAATAAGTAGCATATAGGGATTTCTTACTATTATTGCTATGATTTTTATTGTAATTATTCTGGCTGAACTTGTTTCTTTAATCCATAAGTTAAAACCCAGACGAGAAGTTCTTCATCGGAAAATGTGCAGTTCAGACCCGTTACCCCAGATTTAAACTACCAGTAAGATTTTTCTTCTTTTGAAAAAATGGGTATGGATTATTTCATCCAGGACAGCAAGGACAGAAGTGGGTCTCTCATCATTTTTATATTATTAACTTTTACTCGTTAACTTTATAACTAAATAACAATCTCTGGCAGATGAGTAGTCAAAACCATCCATTTAAGTTACTTGAACAGTCAAGCATCCACATTGGATAAGTGAAAGAAAAATTAAGCTAAGATGAATCTTCATCGAAAAAGTGAATTTCCTTCCTTGTAAATATTGCATACTTACTACAGGAATGTATTAGGAAAAAGCACCCACTGTTCAGTCACCCAAAGAGCAACAAGTTACAATGTTAGTAAATATGTGCCTGCCCTCCTCTATTTCATGGTAATTGGGTTGTGAAAGTTTACAGTCACACTGTACTTAAAATTTTACCTTATGATTTAACATTACATGACAACTTTCCATGCCTTTATTAATTCTCTGTACATCTTATTTAAAGGCATAATATTGCATTAAACAAATAATTTACTCAAAGGCATTAGATTGTTTCCTCTTTTAAAAATGACACTGGGCACCTTTGTGCAGAAAGCTTCCTCCATCTTCAGGATTAATTTTCACTGGAAAAATTTTTCAGAACTGAGAGTAAAATACTGGTGCGTTTTTTCATCTTTATTTATAAGACTGTTTAAAGTCCATAATTATTTTCCTTAAGTGGAATCTTTTCCCTGCCATAGCAAGCACTCACTCATTTGCCATAAGAGAAAAAAATGATCTCTAGGTTACAATGTATAACTTCATAATTGCAAAGGATTCTCTCTTCAAAATGTCCCTACTTGTAGGAAAGTCACATATTAATATGATGCATTGTCCTTTTTCAAATTTGGGACTACAATGTTCTGTCTTAGAAATATCTAAGGCCTGATTCAATTTTTAGTGTGAAAGAGGGAACTCATTAAAGACTTGAAGGGGGAAAAAAAAGAGAGACAACTTCTCTTGGTGGTATTAGGATATTATTTATGTGGCGGGACCGGAGTGATTTTATTTTGTTTTTGCACCGTTATGTTATACAGCTCCCTGGAAGGGTGCGACACCGGGGTGTGGGAACGTCTGTGCGCACACATCTCACATCTGCTTGGCCTGTGAACAGCACTGCACCAGTGGCCCTGGACGGCAGTTGGCTGCAGAAAGCCTGCTGTTGAGATTTTGTTCCTGAGCAACTGTAACCGAGATTCCAGAGGGACAAATTCAAGAACGACTTAGACATTATAGACCAGATCACACAACTGTCATAAAGCTATCATCAGTTAATAAAAACGGGTTTTCTCTTCAATAAAAAAATGTTGGCTTTTTTTCCCTCTTTAAAAAAATATTGATGTTGGAGGCCTTTGGAACTTTGTCTGATCGTCTTTCTGCTGACTTTTTCATTTCCTGTTTCTTTCCTTTTTTTTTTTTTAATTTTTTTTTGCAAATAGCAGAGATTTCTAAAATAAACTCCCAATGTGTTAAAAAACAAATATACATTCCCTAAAAATAGTTGAGCTTCAGTGTCCTCCCCCCGCAGGGCCCTGCTTCTGTGAACAAAATGCAGTTGTCTTCCTCTTTCTTTGCTCCCCTCTGCTCCACAGAAACTAGGCAGTGGAGATATTTGTCGGAAGAAGTCCAAGAATTTACATGAGAGTATTCTGAATGAAAGGCAAATCTGTAGTAAGGATGAATACAACAGTGTCTGTAAAATGCTTCATAGATGAGCTTGGTTTAAGTGCAAATCCTTATTTATAGCTCCATGGGTGGGGGTGAGGGGTGGGGACGAGGACGGAGATAAGCCAAAATAGAAAATCTGTCTCTGTCTGTCTCTCTCCCTCACACAAACACACACACTCCAGCTGTTCTGTGTGCCACTTCGCCTAGTAGTAACAGGGCACTCTAGGCCTTCCCTGAGGCACTGAGAAAGTGCCCTCAAGTAGCCAGGCCCCACGCTACCCACCATCGGCACCATCAGCACCATCAGCATCCTTACAGAACTCACAAACATCGAACAAGCGTACAACACGGCGCTTTGTGTTTGACAGGCGCGGAAGGAGAGCTACAGGTGCTGCTGTGAGATCCCAGAACAAGATCACACCTTGTCAGGGCCAGGGCAGCAGCTCCCAAGGCATGTATATTTTTAACCCAGACCTGGAACTTGCCAGCAGCGAGCCAGATGGGGAGCGGGAGAAGAAGAGCATTCCAGGCCCAGGCCCACTGTATCTGAAGACCCCAGGCCTGGCTCACTGAGGCAGGGAGGCCTGTCCGAGGTGTCCGAGACAGAGGGGAGAAGGGTATGACAGGAGCTACAGAGGTCAGCAGAGGTGATGTCATGCAAAGGTCCCCAAGACCATGAGAGACATCTGAACGTCATCCCAAGGGAAACAGGACACAATTAGGGTTGTGACACAAGCGGGTTTGCCCACAGGGCCTAAGCGTATGTTGAAGTAGTAGTTTGTTTGTTTTTTTCTTCCTAGTGTTTTCTTCTCTGTCTCTTCCCTTCCCAAACAGGTATCTGACTGTGCTTTCCATGATTTTAGGGAAGCCATGTTACTTGCAGGGCAGTAAGAAGATACATGCTGAAAGAATTTCTGGCTTATGTTTACAAAAGCTTCAGCACTTAGGAGAACTTGGAGATTTGCGAAGGAAGTAAAAAGGGGTTGTGGGGAGGAGGAGGATCCAGAGAGCAGCTTCCCTCCAGGTTAGAAAAATGGATACCTTTGGAGATGGGGAACAGAAGAAGTATTAGTAGGTCCCGGAAGGGTGGGTCTATGGGGACAAAGTCCCAGCAGTGAGACCCTGGAGAGTTCCTACAAGAGAAATAGAGATGTGGGCAATGGCCAACCCAGAAGGTCTGTTCTCTAAAACCTTGACCACACGAGACCCTAGAAGCTTGGCAACTCCAGGGAGTCCTAAAAGCCTCAAGAATACTCGAGGGTAAAGTTTCTATCAGCCTGGAAAGAAAGACCTTCAAAAACCAAGAGAAAGGTGATCCATGAGAAATAAAGTGCTGTGATATATCTCGCCCTGCTGATGTTGTGGACCGTGATTCATACTGTGGGTACATATTGAAAGGCTTAGTCTGCTCCCATGTCGAAAATGGATGGGAGAGAGGCCGGTGAAAGATAACAGTGGTCTGTACTGGAGTGATAGGACTGAGAATGAGAAGAAGTGGATGGATCTGCAAGATATTTAGAAAATAGAAGAGCAAGTACTTGGTGATGGGTCAGACGTGGGGGTGAGTGAGACGGAGCATTCAGGGGTGACTCCCGGGTTTCAGGCCTGGACCACTGGGTGGGTGGGAGGTGGTAGAACACATGAGTCCATTTCCTGCAGTGTCTAACTGCGCAGTGGCGCCGAAGCACCGCACTTGGAGATTTTCCCTGGAGGCTGGACAGCAGTCATATAGAGGGGATGGAACGTTTTTCCAGCATATGAACAAATAGGTAGTAAATGCTCCCACAGGCAGACACTGTACTTATTTGTTAATGATAGATAATCTCAGATGTCAACACGTTGCTCCAGATATCACCAATCAAAGTCCTTTCTGCCTGCTATCTCAAACACAGAAATGAAATATCAGTGCTAAAAGAGGCCTCAGGAACCCTACGGCTGGAAGGACTCCCTACAGCAGGACTCTTCTCTCAGAGGGATGTGGCAGCAGCCCCTGCTTTTGCATGCCCAGCGTCCCAGCACTTGTGATCTTTAAAACGAGACTCCATGTGGGATTCATTCCTAATCGTCAGAAAGTTCTCCTTACCTTACATGGAGAGCTGCCTCCCGCACTCGCTGCTCCCAGTTTTGCCCTCTGGAAACAAGCCACGAGGAACAAGTCCAAGTCCTCTTTCACATCACACCAGAGAACTTTTACCACGTTTCCTCTACGCTTCTTTACCCCGGCTAAAGCTCTTCACTCCCTTCATCTATTCTTTTCCACAGACAAGCAGGAACAGAAACAGCGACTGGTACGTACTGGGTGCTGGGAGTGCCGTCGTCGCGAGTATCTGCCCTCTGCCTGCTGAGTGAAGAGGACTCTGAAGACCAAGAAGTGGGTGGAGGCAAAAAAGACACTCGGAGCCTGGGCCCCTGTACAGGGACAGCCACCCCACTACGACACTTGCATTAGACTGTGATGTGAGTAAGAAACTACTTCCTTCTGTTAAGTCATTGAGAATTTGAAGCTTATCTGTTACAGCAATCTGTGTTGCCTTAACTATTACAGAAATTGGTGGTAGAAGTCAGATGCAGAATAAAACCTAAAATAAAACCTAAAATATTGGCAATGGTTTAGCAGCCAGCTCTAGGAGTCCAAGAAGTGGTAGGAAGGGTTGGAGCGATGCTGCATGATGGCAAGGAGCTGGCTTCAGCAAGATCTTACAAGAAAGAGGTGAGCTCAGGAAAGAGCTGGCCAATTTTCAAGCAAGGTTGGAGGGAACAGAGAAAGTCAAGGGATCAAGGGTATTATAAGGTTGGAAAGGTCAGTTGCCTCTTGACCACAAACAGCAAGAGATGAAATTGAATCCTTTGTTGATAATGGTCCAACAAGACTTCCCAGTTGAACAAAGAGATTCAGTCCTACAGCAAAACCAGAATATCGTGACCTAAGCAAAGCTGCCATTTAATTGGGAGAGAGGGATGGAGAAAAAAAAGCAAAGAAATGTGAAAGCTTGAGAATAATATCTAAGAAAGAACTCTGAGTGTGGTTACTAGCACATGTACCCGACTAAAGCAAATAGTTTAGACACCTCCTAGATTTCTGAGAACATTCTATTGCCAAAGAAACCCCAAGTCTGGACCAAGGATCAAAAACTCTTTTGACTATTTAAACTTTAAAAGATCCTGCAGGACCCTGAATTTATACCATCAGGAAGTGAAAGAGCCTGCAAAGGAGACTCCTCAATGCCCAATTTAGGCAAGTTTGTTGAGAATAACGGACGAGGAAAGTTTCTCAGAGGGCGGGGCCAGGGCACTCAGGTGGAAAACAACGGACAGAGGGTTTCTCATGGAGAGGAGGACCCTAAGAGGCCTCTTCTGGACCTGGTAGAAGGGCTTATTTATCACCCAGAGATCCTGGGGTAGTAATGGGATGGACTTGGAGTTCTCTCCTTGGGAAGGAGGTGAGGGTGGAGGAAGAAGGAAGCAGGTAAACTGGTGATCAGAATGCTGGACGGTGGCAGAGACTGCTGCATGGTCACCAAAACTTGTTTCTTTTCCTCCTGTGCACAGAGTATATTTCCCAGAATCCCTTGCATTTAGGCATAGCCATAGAACTGAATTCTTGAAAGTGGAATGTGAGTGGAAATGATTTATGCCACTTCCTTACTAAAGAGGTTGAGAAGAAAGTAGTCTCCCTCCTCATCTGCAGGTCCAACCATGAGATAGAAGGATCTTGGGTCCCCAAATGACTTTCCAGAAGGTCGTCTGATGGCAATACCTACAGGTGAGATAGAAACTTTAATGACATCAGATCCCTGAGACGTTAGTAGGTCTTCCCCCAGGAAACCTACTTGAATAGCAAACAGGTCTTACTTAACAAACACAGCGCATTATCTCACATAATATCCATGTTATAGATAAAAGAATTACTGAAAGCAAATAGCTTATTCAGGATGACTCATTAAGTAAGAGGGACTTCTAATGCTAGAACCTTGGTCTACGTGGTTCCAAAGCCTGGGCCTTTAATCAATGTGCTATTCTGTTCCCCAGAAGACCTGGCTTCTAGATGCTACACCTGCTGGCTCATCCTCCTCAGGATGTTCTTAGTTTGTCCACATGTTTTTCAGAACTAAGCACAAGAATTTATGTAATAATTTAGGGGGGGATGTGACCTAAATTACTTCTCCCTCTGAAATCATCCTCTATGGAAGCAGCCCAGTTACAATAGTGGCCAAGCCTCATCCAGAACCATTGACTTCAATCAATCAACACTTCCAGACCTTCTCCCCATAGCAAAGCTCCTTCCACCAACTGGCACTTGAATAATTACTTTTGGTCTAAGGGCAGATTTTATAATCAGGCCTGTTTAATTTTTTCTCGATAATTTCAGCCTAGTGTTCTAGCCTGTCCACATTTTTCCTGAATCCTCCCATTACCACCGCATCTGGGACTATCCTACGCTGGGATGGGGTCAGCTTGGTGGGATAAGCTCTGCATTTGGATTCTTGTTATGACCTGTCACTGCGCTAAGGACTTCACGTGGTCTCTCCAGTTAAGCTTTTCCTCAGGCCCCCTTTACAGATGAGGAAAGTCAGATTTAGGGAGGTTGAGACTGGACAGTTAGTGAGTTGGGCCCATCATCAACCCTAATCACTGACTGATCTGAATGAGTAGTTAATATAATATGACCACTTTTTCCCCTTAAAGTAGAAGAGAACTAATATTTACTAAGCACATACATTGTGCCAGGTGCTTTACTCACCCCATTCCACCTTACCCTCACAACCATCCACTGGCATGATGAAACTTGGAGGGAATAATTTTAAGAGATTTTAAACATGAAATAGTATTGTTTTGGGAGGGTGTCAATGTAATAAATAGTGGAAGCAGAAGGAAGTGATTAATGAGATACCTTGAGCCCATACTAGCTAGACTGGGAGTCTATAAAAGCAAAGAGCTTTTCCCCTACGGACTCTACCCAGGACAGAGTAAAGTGCTCAATACTCCTTGTTAAATTGAGTAAATGAATGTCGACCTTAGTGAGCAGATACACAATTTTGTGTGAGACAAAAGCTTTACTCATACAGATATTTATCAGATGGCTACTATATATAAGACACTTTTGGGGGAGGGCATGGCTTAGAGAAAGGATAAATAATCCAAATAAACACACACATACACATACCAGCAACACATAGGTTGACTGTTCCTCTAATTCCTGTGGGCATTGTGGAGCTGAGATTTTCCTGGGCTGGTAGAATCATGGAGTAGATGTGCAGACTATAGTTCTAGAAACTCTGCATCTAAACCCAGTGCAAATATCCAGACTTAGCACAATGCTGGGTGTTGATCCTCTTAAATCAACATTGGCAGGGGTTCCATTGGACTGGAGTGATTTCAGCATAACCATACTGGGGGTGGGCAGAAAGATAATTCAGCCAGCCTTTCTCAATTCCATGGAATCTGTGGGCTTTCCAGGGTTCCCCTGGAATAGGCACTAGGTAACGATGCCACAGACACCAGGTGTAGGTGATGGATGCCACGTGCCCTGTTTGACTGTCTTAAGGGGCAGCCCTCGTCCACAGGGGTTTTCCTCATCCCTGTTCTTACCGAAGTCCTTTTCTTTCCCTCCCCAGTCAGCTCCTTCCCCTCTCTCCTACTTTCACTCTATTTCCTTTTTTCTAAGTCTTCTTTCTCCTTCCTTCCTCCCTCCTTTCCTCCTTCCTTTTGTATATCTTCTGTTCAGTCTCTATTATTCTGTCATGCTACTCTTTATTAGTCTCTCTCTAGAAGACAGTGGAATTTAGAGGCTCAAAAGAGGAGTTAAGTACCTCCTAATCTTTACTGTGGAGGCTGAGATTAAAGCTGGCAGGGAACAATTAGAATGCAATTTTCGGAGCAGCCATTCATAGCCTACATCATATTTCCTGCTCACAAATCTACCAGCTGAGCTATTCACATGCTGTCATTTCAGGCAAAATTGTTTATACATCACATAATGCTAGTCTATGTTATGTCTGTTAGAGCCCTGGCGAGGACTCTGTCCTGGATTGGACAGTTGGACCCATGCACATGGTCAACACAAAACACGAGAGATCCATATTTGGGCATGAGCATGCCTTAAACACTAATGGGGTTTGGCACAACCGTGGCTCTGGAAATCCAGCCCACAGATCAAGTCACACATCAGGGAAAATCAAAACAGAATTAAGTTGGCCACTTTCTCTTTGCATAGACACAGGAGGCATTTTGAGCTAAGTCTGTGAAACCTTGTTTCTCATGTTCACATCAGCATTTGGGCATGGCCAAATGTTATCAGTGCTCTGTTTTACACAACTTTTTCCCATGCTCAGACGGAGGGCCATGTACAAACCCAAGCATGGGAGCACATGATCAAATGATACTTTTTTCCCTTAACTTTGAGATCACTGGATAAACACCCATCTGCCTAGGACAGTTTACATATGTTCCCACTCTGTGGATGGGGACTAAACAGGGTCAGGCCTGTGATCTTCAGAAGCAGGAGGACAAAGCACTGAGTCTCAGGAGAGAATGCAGATTACTGGCTCCCCATTATCCTTGGCTTGGCCTTCTCTGAACCCCAAAATTTGAACCTTCTCAGATGCACCCTCATACTTCTTTTTATGAAGTCAACATCTCAATTGCCTTGGTTAACACTTTGTTCACCTACTTCTCTTTCCTTCTGGTCTTAGCTAGTGTGACCCTTTCTCTTTCACTTTCAGCGTTTCCAAATTGTAACCATCCTTCAACTTCCAGGTCGCATGTTACTTCGAAATGGAATCACTCAATCTTTGTAGCACCTTATGCCTCCTTAAAGATGCTTGTCATCTTTCCCATGTGTCCACCTGTAACCTAAGAGAATTCTGGGATCACTAGAGGGAGTGCTACACAAAAAGAATGGCAAGTTTCAGAACCTGCTGGTGACTCTGATTCCAGAGATAAGAGTTTGTGTTTCTTGGTCCTCCTGGTACTCCTGCCCGACTCCAGCATCCACCCTGCACCACCTCTTTCTAAAACATCCACTTTTTAGGGAAGGTAGAGGGGAGAGATACTGAACTGAACTGGAAAAGAAAAAAAATAAGAGCAATCCGGAATGAAGCTGCAAGAGTTTTCTCCCTGCCATCTGCTCAGCCTAAGGGCTTGCCTAGTGGCCAATTTAGGAAATTAAATGATCAAGGCCACCCAGGAGGGGAGAGAGTAGAGATCTCAGATGAGACCAACATTGAGCCTTTGCACTCCAGGCAACCTAGAAAACTGGGTGGGGGACTTGGCTACCCAACCACAAGCTGCAATAAATACATCAGAGGTCATGAATGAGAACCCCGGGTGGGACGACCCCACACCCCTTTCCCTCCCCAGAGATAGGGAATAATGCTGATGGATACAACGAAGTTTGAGATCTCTGGCTTCTCATGCAATTCAAAGACTTGCTACCTATCTATACTTACACATACATCCTGTCAGTTAAACCCACTTCTTTATCCAGTGCTAAAATATACTTAGGAGGGGAGGGCCTGGTGGAAGGAAGGCATGGTACTTTAGCAGGCCCAGGGTCATAAGGAATTTGGCTGGCGTTTGTGTCTGGTTCCTGGGAACAAGGCTCTAAATCCTTGGAATTTCCAGAGTGACAGGAGTATCTCTGTTATTCACGGTGGAGTCCCCCAGAACACCTAAGTGTATGCCAATGAGATGACTCCAGAAAGATCAACCATGTAGCTAAAGGGTCTGGGCTTTGAGCCATGTGATATTGGCCCCATCGATGAGGACAGGCACTAGAAATTGAGCCATGTGGGTAATGATTTCTTTACTCAGTCATGCCTGTATAATGCAACACCAGTAAAAGCTCTAGACACGGAAGCTAGAGCAAGCTTCCCCAGTTCATACCTCCATGTACCAGAGGGTGAGGCTCACTGAGAACACAGCAGCTTTGCATTTGGGAACCTCCCAGACCTCACCCTGTGCATCTTTCCTTTTGGCTGGTTCTGATTTGTACCCTTGTACTCTCTAAAACTGTAATCATAAGCAAAGCACTTTCCCCAAATGATCTAATCTGAGGGGGCAGTGGGAACCCTCTAATTTGCAGGCAGTTGATCAGAAGTGCGGGTGGCGCCCTGGCTGGTGTAGCTCAGTGGATTGAGCGCGGGCTGGGAACCAGACGATCCCGGTTCGATTCCCAGTCAGGGCATATGCCTGGGTTGCGGGCAGGGTCCCCTATGAGGGCCATGTGAGAGGCAACCATACATTGCTCTTTCTCTCCCTCTCTGTCTCCCTCCCTTCTCCTCTCTCTAAAAATAAATAAATAAAATCTTTAAAAAAAAAAAAAAGAAGTGCGGGTGGCTTGGGGACCCCTGCGTCAGCAGTGTCTAAAGTGAGGGTGGCCTTATGAAGGCCTGAGCCCTCAGCTGTGAAGTCCAACTTCAGGGAGTGGGTGTCAGAAGTCGTTGCAGCACGATAGTAGATATCCACAGGACAAGATCTGGAACAGAATGAAACTATTCCTAAATCTAGAGGCCTGAGTTTCCCATCAAAGAATCAGGACCCAAATAACAACGCCAGGTTTACATCTCCCAGAGGCAGAGCTGTGTCTGAAACAGCGTTATGGTTCCCTGTATAACCGGTGCACAGTCTTAAACTCTGTTGAATAAAGTAAAGAAGTCATATTACTGTCACTAATTTTAATGTAATCAAAAGTTTTATAAAATGCTATACACCTTCTAAGTCTGTTAAAAGGAGAGTATGAGAGACACATAGAGCTGACTTCTGGCCAAGATGGAGGCATAGGTAGACACACTGTGCCTCCTCACACAACCAAAAGAAGAACAACAACAAATTTAAAAACAAAAAACAACCAGAACTGCCAGAAAATGGAACTCTATGGAAGTCTGACAACCAAGGAATTAAAGAAGAAACTCTCATCCAGACTGGTAGGAGGGGCAGAGATTGGCAGCCAGGGCAGAGAGGACTCACAGCAGGGCAGCAGCTGGTGGACCCGACAAGGTGGAGGCTGGTAGAGCTGGTGGTCCCACATTCGCGTGCAGATAAACCGGGAGGAACAACTGGGGAGTGAGACAGACCACGCAACTCAGGGTTCCAGCATGGGAAAATAAAGTCTCGAAACCTCTGACTGAAAAAACCTGTGGGGGTTGTGGCATCAGGAGAAACTCCAAGTCTCACAGGAGAGTTTGTTGGAGAGACACAACAGGGTCCTGGAACGTGCACAAACCGACTCACTCGGGAATAACACCAGAAGGGCCCAATTTGCTTGTGGACAGCAGGGGAAGTGACTGAAAATTGGCAGAGAGTGGAGCAGGCAGCACTGTTTCCTCTCGGACCCCTCCCCCACATAAAGTGTCACAATGCAGCGACGTGGGTTGCCCTGCCCCTTACTACATAACAGGCACATAGAGACCAAAAAAAAAAAAAAAAAACCAATGGCCCAAATGAAAGAACAGATCAAAGCTCCAGAAAAAATACAACTAAGTGAGGAGGAGATAGCCAACCTATCAGATGCACAGCTCAAAACACTGGTAATCAGGAAGCTCACAGAATTGGTTGAGTATGGTCCCAAAATAGAGGAAAAAATGAAGGCTATGAAAAGTGAAATAAAGGAAAATGTGCAAGGAACCAACAGTTAAAGGAAGGCAACCAGGACTCAAATCAATGGTTTGGAGCAGAAGGAAGAAAGAAACATTCAACCAGAATTGAATGAAGAAACAAGAATTCAAAAAAATGAGGAGAGGCTGAGGAACCTTAAGGACAACTTTAAATGTTCTAACATCCTAATCATTGGAGTGCCAGAAGGAGAAGAGGAAGACCAAGAAATTGAAAACTTATTTGAAAAATAATGAAGGAGAACTTCCTCAATCTGGCAAAGGAAATAGACTTCCAGGAAGTCCAGGAAGCTCAGAGAGTCCCAAACAAGTTGGACCCAAGGAAGCACACACCAAGGCACATCATAATTACATTAGCCAAGATTAAAGATAAGGAGAGAATCTTAAAAGCAGCAAGTGAAAAGGAGACAGTTACCTACAAAGGAGTTCCCATAAGACTATCAGCTGATTTCTCAAAAGAAAAGGCTGGCAAGAAGAGGCTGGAAAGATGTATTCGAAATCATGAAAGGCAAGTTCCTACATCCAAGATGACTCCATCCAGCAAAGCTATCATTTAGAATGGAAGGGCAGATAAAGTGCTTCCCAGAGAAGGTCAAGTTAAAGTAGTTCATCATCACCAAGCCCTTATTATATGAAATGTTACAGGGACTTATCTAAGAATAAGATCAAACATATGAACAGTCAAATGACAACAAACTCACAATTATTAATAACTGAACCTAAAAAAAACAAAAACAAAAATGAACTAAGCGAACAACTAGAACAGGAACAGAATCATAGAAATGGAGATCACATGGAGGGTTATCAGTGGGGGATTGGGAGGGAGATAGAGGGGAAAAAGGTACAGGGAATAAGTAGCGTAAATGGTAGGCACAAAATAGACAGGGGGAGGTTAAGAATAGTATGGGAAATGTAGAAGCCAAGGAACTTACATGTACGGCCCATGGACCTGAACTCAATGGGGGGAATGTGGGAGGGAGGGGGTGTGCGGGGCAGAGGGGAATAAAGCAGGGAAAATGGGAAAACTGTAATAGCATAATCAATAAACTATATTTAAAAAAGAGAGTGAAAATATATGAATCAAAATGTTAACAGTAATTATTTCTGAGTAGAAGAGTTGGAATTTTCCAAAGTACATATTACTTTTTGCTTGTTGGTTTGTTTACATTGTTTTCCTTTAATAACCTATCAAATAAGGTTAGTTGTGGTGGGGTGGGGAGTAGTGGCAAATGTCTGGGAACAGAAGAATGTTTTCCAAAGGCTACAGAAGGCACTGGGCTCTTTCTAACACTTCCTATGCGTAACTTATGTAATAACCATTTTCTTCTGTTGGTATCATTTTGGCTCTGTGATCTTGGACAAGTCATTTCACCTCAATTTCACCATATGTCAAATTGGAGCTTAACCAAGATGACTGCTAATATTTCCTTCCACTCTAAAATTCTAACTGCATAGCTAAAGACTTAGGTTTATGTGCCCATATCTCCCAAACATCCACAGATGTTGGAGGTGATGCAGAGGAGTTCTTGAATAGGTGAGCCCCTCTAGGGGAATATTTGCATAAAGCTGATTTAGCAAGTGAAAAATGGACTGTGACAGATTAATGCTGGGAGACTTGATCTGCTCAGTATCTGGCCCACACAGCCTGGTCTGATCAGATCTTCAAAGTCATATGGTCCCTATTTGGTTTTACAATAAATAACTCAGACTTATGAGTTAGACATCAATTAATGAAATCATCTAGCCCAGAGGAGAGCAAGCCTTCTGGGCAGTCATTTTGGAAGCACAGACCATTCACTAGGTTTGCCAAGCCTGGGGCTCGTAGTCCTGCCGGTGATAGAAATGGCAGGATTCCTCCAATCCCAGGTAACCTTTGCTCTGAAATATACCAACAGTTGCCGTGGAGGTCAGGGAGGAATTGGCTCCCAGACTTTACTGACGACAAAAGGCCATTCTAACACTAGTCAGAGGTTGGACTCAGTACTGGGAAGTGTTGTATGGGGTCCATAGGTAAAGGACAAGAAACTGCTGATAAAACTATGCTTACTTGATTTGTTGTTCAGATCCATCTTGGAAGGAAATAGCAAGGACTCCAGGTAGAATTGCTTTGGAAACCATTAAAGAGCATCTTGAAGCATCATGTTTCTGGTTGAGAAAGAAAATATTGACGTGTTCAGATATATTGAGAACCAAACCCACCACGAGTCCTCAATAAATATCAAGCAATCAATCAATTCTCCAGCCACAGAGAAGCTTCCTGTTCCAAACATGTAGTCATGGAAGGAAGCTTGGCCCAAGACCTATCTCTCTTTTCCAAACGATGTGCCTCCAAACTCCAGGAAAAGTTCTGGGCGTTTTTTTCCTGCGTCCCACAAGAACTGACAGTACAGTCCTTGGCAGCCCTCGCGGCAGTGATCTCCAGATTGAGACACCACAGCAATGAGGTTCTGCCGTGCGCTGGTCAAACTGCACGGCTCGTGCACAGAGGACTGACCTCAAACCATCACCAGAAGCTGAGGGGAAGTGGCTGTGCCTGACTTCAGAGATGCTCTCAGTAAAAACTGATGTGATTTTGAAAGTGAAAATCTATTGTGTGGGACTCTTTAGCAGTGAAACCACTTGCTAGAACGTAGCCATAAAGTGCATTTATCTGAGTCGATTTTACATCATTCAGTACGCTTCAAAGGTGACATTCTGCATTTTTTTTTATTCAGTGATACATATACTATACATGTCACCCCTAAGTATTTGGAAAGAGAACATTAAAAATCCACCATAATGGTTGACAAGCTACCGACGATTTTTAAACATGGCTATTGCAAAAATGATTACCACTGAAGTTTGAACATTTGGAGTTACCCACTTTTCAACTTATAATACTGAGGTTTCACCAAATGTGAAATCACTTCTGAGGTTCCACTTTTTACATTGCCCTTTAAAATGATGCATGTTTTAATGGTACCTTGGGCACATGATTTGCGAGACTGTTTCAGTTGTAACTTTATAGACCTTTTGATGGACCATTCATCTTTGGCTTTTGGAAAAGGGTATTAAAGTTATGTGATCATATATGTTTTCTATTTAATAGCCATGTATCAAATCGCTATACACTTCTTAGTGTGGTGGGTAATAATTTGATATATTAACTACGTGAGGGTTTTTTTCCCTTTGCATTTTGTAGCCCTGTGATCCCATGAGCATCTCCCATTAGGACCATTACCATTTGGCCTCCACTGGAGGGCAATTTTAGAGGAGACGGGTGAACAAAGGGGCGACTTATGAGTTTAGATTCAAAAGCTGCTTATGTTTGAGTGTGACAGAAGAAATGATGACAATCAAACTGAACGAATCTTTCTAGGGTTCTGTCCCTCACCCCAACCTAAAATAGTGCTCCTAGAGCTGGGGAGGGAGAGAGCTGAGAGACTTGTGAGTGGCCATAAGGTGGGGCTAGATACTTTGCCAGGCTGGAGCATGAGTAATCAGGGATAGAGAACTGGGCCTGTTTTCCACTGTAGGTACTGAGAGGTGGCCAACCCCCACAGGATTCTTTTTGTCACCATGCCTCTGGAAAGCGAGCTCGATGGGATGCAGCAGTCGGTGGGGTGGGATAGAGAGGGGGAAGGGGAAGAGATTGTTTAGGAAGTGTTGAGACTAGGGCAAGCAACCACTGCAGCAAGAGCTATTTCCTGGGCCCTGGCCAGGTAGCTCAGTTGATTGAAGTGTCATCCCGATCAGCCAAGGTTTTGGGTTCAATCCCCCGTCAGGGCCCATGCAAGAATCAACAAATGCATGCATGAATAAGTGAAATAATGAATCAATGTCTCTCTTTCCCTCTCTTTCTCAAATCAATTGAGTAAAAAAAAAAAAGAAAAGATATGTCCTAGGGCTTCCACAGGTCTGATGACACATCATTCATTGTAGCAGATGCCAACCTGAAGGGGTACAGACAAGCTAACACCCAAAATACATGGCATATCTTAGCAGGAGACAGAAAATATTTATAAAAAGAGGCCCAAGCACCTCCCACCTCCTCAATATTTCATCCCCTAAACCCATCCCAGAAACCATGCTAAGGAAGACTCTCTCAAACCAACACAGATGCGTACTGCTAAGAAACGCCCCCTCACACCACCCCAGATACCTTGTTGGTAACCCCGCCTCCCGAGTCCATAAGCCTCACAAGAAAAGTGGGTAGAGGGTATCCTCAAATTCGTAGTCAGTTGGTCAGAAGTGCAAGTGGCCTGGGAACCCAAGTTTGCAGCTGGTTAACCTCAAAGTTACTGATCAAATGTTAGAATCAACTAGATTGTGTTTTGGCTTTCACATAAAGACAGAAATAAAATCTAGGGAATGGAGTCAAGATTCTTACAAATGTGTAGCCTGATTAACATACCTCCTCTACCAGTGTAGTGTGAAACAAATATTTTCCTTATCGTCTGCACAAATATAAACACCACACTGAGCGAAAAACAGAGACAAAGTAAACTCTGACTTAGTCAAGGTCAAAAATTAAAGGTTTTCCTGGTGAGCGGAAAGTCCCTAGCAAGTCCCTAGCTTTCACCGGCCATGTAAACTTAGGTGAGTCGCCCGGGTTTTCCGAGACTTTGCTTTCTCATCTGTAAAGTGGAGGTAATGCTACTCTACTTCACAGTGACCTGCACAGGGTCATGGTGAAGGTCAAATAAGAAAAAGTATTTGGATGTTCCTCTCGGATGTTTTAAATTTTCTTTCCTCCCTTCCCTCCCTCCCTCCTTCCTTCCTTTCTTTCTTTCTTTCCTTTTTTCTTTCTTTCTTTCTTTCAACAGAAATATGGAGATGTCAGTTCCGACAGCCAACAGGAATACTGTGTGGCACGTACTTTGGTCATTCAAACCGTCCTCAAGATTTAAGAAGCAAAAGCTCACCTGAGATTTCAAATAATCCTTCTTAGCTGGAGTATTAGGAGAACAATTGGTAATCTGACTATTTTCAGCATTATGATTTTAATCACATCTAAATCCAGTAAGCGTGGAAGGCATGTCTCCCCACCCCACTTCCCCCCAAATGCTGGGGAAAGCCCCTCAAAATTGTTGTTAATCTATTTCTAGTTTTGTGCAAACACATGTTCATTTTTATTTCACAAGGCTGATTTTGAGTCTTTTTCTCCTTTTTTCACACTAATCCTTCGTATCAGAAGAATGTATTACAAATGAGGACTAACCTGAATAAAGGATGTCAACCCTCTCACCTTTCATCTCATAGAAAATAAACTAGAGGCCAAGAAGCAACAAGATACCACAAAGAATTGGGAACATGAAGACTAGGACTGGTGATGGGCACACAAAGCCTGGGCGGGGCGTAGGTGAATGCGGACTGTTCGGGACTGGCCGGGCTGCTGCGGGCCTCCACAGAGGCATGCCTGCGGGAGGAGGCCACACAGACTCAGATGGAATCCGTTGTTTTGTAAACTGATGGACATTATCAAATTGTTTCTTACATATGTGATCTTTATAGTAGATTGTGTTTCACTACACAGTAAAACTTTGAGACATACATATTACTATACTTTATCTGCATGACAAGGGGTTTTCAAAGGTGATTGGACTACACACACTTCCTGTCTTAAATAATGACTTTGGAATCAAATCTCCATATTAAATGGAATTGCATTACATATCTTAATTGTCAATTCTTGCTAAGTTGAACAAAATTTAAATATAAAAGAACCATGCAACTCTGTAAGGCAGAGTCATCCCATCCACGCCTATCTACCTTTGGAGAGGTATATGATTCCAAATGTACTTGGAAGTGAATATCCATACTAAATTTATAGACCTTTTTGATGATATTTGTACCCCTTTGCTAACCTGTTTCTTTCATTTACGGCTAATCCAATTCCAGGGCTAACACTGCATTTTCAAAATCCCCAGGAACTTGGCTTCCAGAGGTGCTGGCTTCACAAATGGAACAGAAGGTAAGGTGAGTAAGGCTTCACACACACAACCAAGGCCTGACATGGGACGCAGGTATCCGATTTGAAACCAGTTCGTTTTCATCGCATCCCAAATTAGGAAGTTAGACATGCACGCCATCCTCAGCAAGGAATAACACATGTAGGAAGTCAAAAGATAATCTCAAATGCCCTCTCTGTTTTTGCTAACAGTCTCTGGAGACCAAAATTAAATTTTGATGAGAATAATTTTGCAAGCATACTGAAGAAATTATTATTAACATTTTCAATATGCAAAATTGTGATGAGATCCATTTTTCCGATACCTTTCCGACTGCTAACTCCTAAACAGCAAATTCTGGAATACAGAGTGGCTGTAACAGGTAATCCCAGCCCAGGAAAGACTTGAGAAAATGGAATCTGCACATTTTTCATTCTGTTGGGATGTTGGTGCGCAGAGTAACTTTCCTATTAGAAGAGAGGCAAGTGGAAAATGATGGCAACTGGTGGCATTTAATTTTGTTCCTACAGTCATCATTCATGGCAAAACCAAGACCAGAGCCCGGTCTCCAAAAGTACTGAGACTATAACCATCACCAGCTATGTCCCCTTGGGAACAAGTTTGTTGAGGATACCTGGTCCAATGCATCCACACTGATTAGGTTTTAAAAATAGTCACTTAGGCCCTGACCAGCGTGGCTCAGTTGTTTGGGTGCCATCCTATAGAGGGAAGAGTTGCTGGTTCGATTCCCAGTCAGGGCTCATGAGAGGGGGAATTGATAGATGTGTTTATCTGTTTTATCTGGTGTAATTTTTGTTTAAGATTTCATGTTTTAAAAGTTCCACCATTTTAAGAAGTTTGAAAATTACTGATCTAAACTGCAGTCTTGTTAATTTTTTTTTTTAACCGCGGCCTAAATAATACCCCAGGCGACAAGTTTCAGAGGTTGACGATGCATAGACTTAGAGAGTGTCCTTGAATCAATTTTCAATGGAAGCCTTTCCACTTAATTGAATACTGTCTGGGCCTTGAATTATGTGAGAACAAACCAGAAACACCTGTGTGACCAGGCATTCCTTCGATGTCTGTCATTTCTCCCCTGCCACATCTCATTCTGTCCAAATACTGTAAACCAGTGACTTCCAGTTGGACTTCTGCATCATTTTCCTGTCTTTATGGTCCCTTCTAATAAGATAAGTCTTGGTAAAATGAAAAGTTAGCCTCCTTCTGCTTTTCAGTCCAAGAACTTCTAGCCTTCCCTCCTTGCAGGTCAGCCTTGCTGACTGGAAACTTCTTTTGCAGCCCATTTTGGATGCTGACTTAGAGAAAGCAATCATCACAATTTTTCTAGCCCAGAGTAAAACTCAAGTGTCCCTCTGAGTCGGAGTAAGTTCCGTGGTTTTGTATTTTCCCTGCCGCAGGGAGTGATAAGAGCCTTCCATGCACGTACTCCTCACTGCGATAGCCGGGTGGCAGAGCCCACCCATCCATCGCTGGCCAGTGTTTACACCTTTTGGCCTTCGGCTTCTAACACATAGATCTGGGGACGTGAGGAGTCGTGTTCAATGGTAAAACTTACTGTTTCACTGAGTGATTCCTTTCAGAGGCAGAAAATGTGATACTGGTTTTCAGAGAAGACCTTCATTTGGAGGAGACCAGTTCTCATGAAGGAAATGCTCTCCGGCTTTAGTGAGGGGCATCTGCTTTGATCCTGGAGCGAAGTCACTTGCAGGATCCACACATCAGTCTTATTAAAGAATGCCCCATTCCCACTCCCCAGCACCTGGGAATAGAGGCGTGCGTATGTAACTTCCACAGCAGGTCATTCTGAAGAGGAAAACGCGGTCAGGCAGAGAAGGAGAAGTGCTGTCTTATCACAAAGGCCCCTTTGATAGAATCAAGCACACTTGACTGGCTGATGAACCCCAGGCCTCCCAGGGCCACCCTCAGCACAAACAGGCACTGATTCCTGCTCTCTGAGGAGCGGCTGTCTGAGAAAGCCTTACAGAGCTGGAACTTAACAACGTCCCGACAGAGCATTCCTCCAGGACGCTGCCAGCCGCAGCACTGCCGAGGGCCCTGGGCTCTGTCAGGGCCGCGGGAGACGAGCCCCTACTACACGAAGCCCACAGCCCCCGGGCTCCTGACCCTGGCAGAGATGGAGCTGACCATGCTGTTTCCATCCACCAAGCCGAACCCGGAAAAAGTGCTTGGCTGGACATGGTATTGAGTTTTTCTGTTGGCCTCTCAGGTTGACCCACTGACCAAACACGATACCCCACCACTGCTTGGGATTTTGCAAGTTTATAATCCATACAGAAGAAACATTGTTATATAAACCTTGCCAAGACTATAGGCCTTTTAAATTCCCAACTAAGAAGCCGAAGAAATTTATGGCCGTGTTGCTGGATGGGGAGGCCAAGTAAACTCACAATGTTGATCTTAGGTCTGTTTAAGTTTCTCTTGCCTTCTGGCACTTTAAGCAGTAGTGGAAAGAAATCATTTACTCATAGGTGCATTAAGCATTTGGAAACACAAGGGTACCGGGGAAGAGCATTAGAAACATGATTGATGGGACACGTGTGGTCCTGGCCTGTGGAGGGCAGGATTTCACGCCAACACTGCAGCCACTCCTGTCATGGGTGGCACGAAAACCTAACAGTACCTTCGAGCAATAAATAGAGTGAATTATAGGACGGCTCAGTTTTCCTACCAGGGAAGTCTTGGTCATTAACCAGCCCTCCCCCTGCGCCCCCTTAAAAGGACACACAGCGTGGAAATGGAGCTGGTCATCATATAAGGAAGATGTAGTTAGCCCCAAAGTGCAAGGACGCGGCTTTTTAATGTAGGTTTTCTCTGCTCCTTTGTAATTAGTTCTGGGTCTCCTGCGTTTGTGTCTGCTATGACTGCAGGAATGATTAGCAGCAGGAGTCACTCAAGTTCAGATCCTTTCAGGACTGTAGCTGTTCAACAATCGGTATTTAGCATATGATTCGGCCTTCATTTGCTCAATGCATGTCTTTGGGAGAATCTGAGATTCAATCAACAAAGAATACTTTCTGCAAAGGGTTGCAGTTCTCTGGGCTTCCTGGAGGAGTGTCAGGCAAATGCTGTGGGAATCTCTACTCTTGTCCAGAGTTGGAAGTGAAATGAAGTAGCCTATTTTTACATGCCAGATTACCTTGATTTAATACAAGATGAAATGCAATCTGATATGAGAACTGGTAATGGACTAACAAATGACTCAAGTAAAAAGTCATTTTAATGTAAAGTCCTGGACATGATGTATAACCTTCCTGGGAAGGCTGCTAATTGCGCGCCCCTAAGGTTCATGGCTATAGGAATTTTCTGGATGTGACGCCGAACCCTTATCTCCCCTCCTCCAGCCGTCTCCACTTTAGTGCTCACTTGTGTGTAATCTGAGTATTTTACATAAGAAAAACTTGCTGGAGTTGAGACGGGAGAAAAATAGGCCTTAATAGAATTTATAATTTCACAATTGAACACGTCAGACTAGAATTTATTGGAATAACATCTCTTAAGAATCTTCCATATCCCAACTACCACAGTGACTGAGATCTTCAAAAGAAAAGGATGCCTTAGAAATTTTCTCGAGCTGAAGAAAGCTGAACTTATTTAAAGTGTATAGGGTTTTTATAGAAATAAGGAATAGTGGGAGGGAGGCAGGGAAGGAAAGAAAGGAGAGAAACAAAGGCCTTGGTTTCTAATTTCCCTGGAGCAGGAGTGACTTTCTTCTGCTTTGCATCCCTTTAGTCTCCACCCCACTCCCATTAAGTTTTTCGGATTTGTGTATCTTTAGATGCAGACACTTTCTGCACTCAGGAAGTTATTCTACTCACGCCTTGTGAGGTCTTGGAACAGAAATTAGTTGAGAAAGAAACAACTGCTTCTTCTCTGCCCAGAAAAAAAAAATCACATTGCATCATGTAACTGAAAAAAAGTTTGTTTGGGGGTGGGGATAGTGTTGGGGGGTTGAGGGGGAGGAAGGCAGAGGGGAGGAGAATCTCATTTCCCACATGTGTAATTTTTACGTGAGCCAACGGTCACTGTCTGCAAACGCGGTTTGCGGGGAACACAATGAACACGGCGTTTGACGGGGTCCAACCCCATAAGTCAGAACGGTGTTTGTGCCTGTGAGGACTTTGAATCTCGATTTTTCTGTTTAATTTTTTCATGTTATCCCTCATTCTCAGTCCCAGTAACCTCCACCCTCACCCCAAATACTAACTAAGGCTTTTCTCAATAGTCCGCACAAACCATTTTTACAAAAAGTAGCTTTTACACTCAGAAAGTTCACTGCTTGCTTCACTGAAGGCGAGGAGACGTGGCTTGGCGAGGCCCTGTTTATTGGTCTATAAATCATGGTCACTGTGTCTGACCCAGCCACTGGGGTTCCTGGGGTCAAGGGACCCTTTCCGAGCTTAGAGGCTCTGAAGCTTCTCTCTTTGCTGGGTTCTTAATCAAGCCTCCAAAGGCAGAAAGCACATCAAACAGCTAAGATGTCGGAGAAGGATGGGTGGCTTAAATGACACTGCCTCTGCTTGAGAGAAAGAATTCCTTAAGAGAGTCTGCCCTATAGCAAGTGATTTTTCTAATTACTTGGAGGCAGATGAGGGACGGACAAAGGAGAAAGAAGAGATCATTCTAAATAATACAAATGATTTAAAAACAAGAACAAAGACACACCGGTAAATATCAAGAATTCTGAATTCTTTCTTTTTAAAAAGAAAGATAATAATAACTGCCCCCCAGGGTCCCAGAGGACTCAGGGGCAGCGGCCCAGCATATCGTGGGGTGCTCTGTCTCCCGGCTGGCCTGCCAGGTCAGATCCTGGCTCTTTGTGCTTCAATATTGCTCATTGTTAAATGGCCATTACAGAGAAAAGACATGCAATATGTTTGCAATAGCCAGGTATGTACTAAGTGCTTGGTAAAAATTAGCTATTATTATAACACATGTCAAGTGGCTAGATGATATCTAGGCACTCAATGAAGGCTGGTTTCCCTACCTATAATTCTGAATTTAAAACAAAGCAGCATGAAATAATTATAAAAGAACGTGACTTTGGATGCTAATCTGGTCTGAGTTCAAATGAATTCTAGCTTCTCCACTCACTAGCTATATGATTTTGGAAGAATTATTTTCTATATGCCTTGGTTTTCTTAGCTCTAAACAAGATAACAATGCCTATCTCACAAGGTAGCTATGAGGACAAAATCAGCAATGCCACAGGAAAATGTTTCATTGGAAGGTGATGTCTGGCTTAGAAGCTGTCAGAAACCAAAGATACAGGCTCAGTGTTCATTGGCTTTATAAAATAACATGTACTGAACTCCCACTGCAGACAGGTGCTCCGGTGCTGGGTCCTGGATATACAAGGGGGATTACCACACAGTACTGCCTCAAGGAACTTCAGGTCTAGGGAAGGAGACACACAGGAAACATCATTTTAATTCTCTGTGGTTCTTGCTATTGTCAAAGCATATTCAGAAGACCAGCTAAGACTTGAAAACATATTGTTCCCTTGCCTGATACATCCTTCTCCAAGTCTTTGCCAAAGCAACTCCTGCTGTCCATCAGCTTTCAGACTGGACTTTACTTGGTCAAGGAAGGTTCTCTGAACTCCAACTCTTACACACTATGAAAGCACTGCATGTTTCCCACTTCCTAACACTCATCAACATTTAATGGCCTGTTCATTACACACCCTCCTACCTCAGCCCATTAGCATTTCAGGGATGTGTTAACCCATTCACTTGGAAAATACGGTATAAATCTTTCATACAGGAAGAACTGATTGTGAGGTGACTCAAGAATTCTAGGACATCCTAGGGGCCTCAGTGTGTAGCCTCTAATCTGAAGGAGCAAGAGGCAATTCTGTGATCACCAACGCAATTTAATGAGTTAAGAATTACTTTAAGGAGCCCAGAAATAAACATTCCCATATAAAATCAAGTGATTTTCACCAAAGGAACTATGAGCATCAATGGAAAAAGGGCAGTTTTTTCAACAAATGGAGCTGGGGAAACTGGATAGCCACATGCAAATGAGTGAACTTGAACCCGTATAGCCATAGGTAAACATTAATTCAAAATGGATCAAAGACCTAAACATAAGAACTGAAACAATAAAACTCTTAGAAGAAAACATAAAAAGCTTCATGACATTGGATTTGCCAATGATTCTTGGATATGACACGAAAGGCACAGGCAACAAAAGGAAAAAATACATAAATTAGGCTTCATTAAAATTTTTAAAGTTGGTGCATCAAAGGATACTATCAACAGAATGAAGAGGCAAACCAAGGAATGGGAGAAAATATTTGCAAATCATATATCTGATAAAGAATTAATACTGAGAATATATCATACTCTTATAACTAACAACAAAGAAACTAACCTGATTTGAAAATGGGAAAAGGACTTAAACAGACATGTCTCCAAAGAAGACACAACAATGGCCAATAAGCACATGCCAAGGTGTGTGGCGTCACTGATCATCGGGGACATAAATGCAAATCAGAATTACAGTGAGGTCCCACTTTGAACCATTCAGATGGCTATTATTTTAAAAAAAAAAAAAAAACATAAAATAATAAGTTTCAGCCCGGCTGGTGTAGCTCAGTGGATTGAGCGCGGGCTGGGAACCAGAGGGTCCCGGTTCGATTCCCAGTCGGGGCACATGCCTGGGTTGCGGGCCAGGTCCCCAATGAGGGCCATGTGAGAGGCAACCATACATTGCTCTTTCTCCCCTCCCTTCTCCTCTCTCTGAAAATAAATAAAATCTTAAAAAAAAATAGTAAGTTTCAGAAAAGATGTGAAAAAATTGTAACCTTTACGTGCTACTGGTGAGAATGTGAAAGGATGCAGTCACTATGGAAAACAGCATGATCATTTTCCCCGAAAAATTAACAATAGAATTGTATTATCTGGCAATTCCACTTCTAGGTATCTCAAAGAGAAGTTTGTATACCTATATTCATATCAGCATTCTTCACAATAGTCAAAAGGCAGAAGCAACCCAAATGTCCACCAGTGTATGAACGGGTGAAGAAAATATAACATGCACACACAATGGGATATTATTCAGCCTTAAAGAGGAAAAATTTCTGACACATGCTACAACATGAATGAGATCGGAATACTGTGCTGAGTGAAATAAGCCAGTCACAAAGGACAAATACTGTATGATTCCAGTCATTTGAATAGTCAAATTCTTAGAGATGGAAAGTAGAATGGCCATTGCTGGGGATTAGGGAGGAAAGAGTAAGGAATTGTGGGTTACTGGGTACAGAGTTTTGGTTTGAGAAGATGAAAAGAGTTCTAGAGATGGAAGCTGGTGACGGTTGCACAAAAACGCGAATCTACTTAATGCTTAACTGGACACTCAAAATTCATTAAAATGGTAAATATTATGTTATGTATATGTTGCCACAATTTAACAAATAAAATTAAAGATTTACTCTGAACTGGAAGCATTTTGATCATGAAAAGAGTCTGAGGATCCCACCCAGGTTTGAAGTGTGAGGTTATCCCATATGGGTTAAGTCAGGTTTCTTTGAAAGGCTGAATGTCAGTGTGAGTTCAAGTAGGCAGGGAGGAGAGAAGGCAGGATACAGCTTGGCGGTGTTTGGAACGAGGCTGGAGTTTGGCAAACCCAAAGACACTGGTCTGCAAGAGTTCCGCTTCCTGCTTCTTTAGATACTCTTGTCTTTTTCAGGGAAATGCACTCCATCTGGTCTGAGTCAATAGCACTTTTTGAAATAGTGCTTTGAAGATCTTGTCGATGTGCAAGAAAACTCTAGCCTATTACTATCTCCTTTGTTTTTTTAATGAAGGAGGCTTGTGATTGGCCAGGATGCTGCAAAGCCAGTAAGACTCAAATTCACATCCAAAGCTCAGGCCTGTGGAGTTTGAACACTTTCAATTCTTGGTCCAAAGGTAAAGAGCTGTAAGGAAATGCTGCTGAATGAAAGTTTCAGAACTCTGGGTACTGGAAAAGCAAGCTGCTATGAGCTCTAACTCCTTAAGGCTGCTCCTCCCGAAAGCAGGGGGATGGCAGGAGGCCAGGATCCAGGCCTTGCCTCTTGGTTGCCTGGCTTGTGTTCACGGAGACACAGCTTATGGAAGAGTAAGATGCCCTACTGGGCTAGTGCCCAGCATGCACATGGAAATGACTCAGTCCAGGAAAGCATCTTAAAAGGAAATCAAGCTACAAAGTGGGAGAAAGACCAGGATGCTGGATGGATGCTCTTAACTGTAGGAAATGGTTTTTTACTCACAAACACAGTTTGGTGGCTACCAGAGGGGAGGGGGATGGGGGAGTAGCAAAGGATAAAGGGAACCAAATGTATGGTGATGGAAGATGACTTTACTGTGGGTGGTCACACAATGCAATATACAGATCATGTATCATAGAGATGTACACTTGAACCCTACGTAATCTTATTAACCAGTGTCACTCAAGTAAGTATAATTTTTTAAAAATGAGAAAGCTACAATGTGGGAGGAAGACCAGGATGCTGGAGGGATGCTATTAACTGTGGGAAATGGTCTTTGAAAAGAAAGTAAACCAAACCTATTCGTGATTCTTCTCACCTCAACTGGTGAGACTCAAGAAACGTCCATGCTGAATCCTACTTATTTGCCTCGCCCAAGGGACTAGCGGACTTCTGTTCTTTGGCCCAAAGAAACTCATCAGAGTTGCCCCCAGTCCACAGCAATGGGAAATACCAAATATGCTTATCCCGTGGACAATGTCAACTTTTAGAAAGCAAACTAGTCTAAATGTAAAACACAGAGTTCACCCAGCTGTAGATTTGGCCTAGTTCCAGATGGATTCAGCTAAGAATAATTTCTCTTACAGAAGTGGCTTTCTGGCCTGTTTTATGTGGGCGGTGCCTTCATATTTGGGACTCAGGTCCCTTGCTGCCTCTAAAAGAGAGTATTCAGCCAAGGGACACTTTAACACTCAGAGCCAGGTACACTCTTCATATAGGAGGTGCCACTGAAGGGCAGGAGGGTGTGAGGGGCCCAACACGGAGGACACTGTGAAGAAGGGATTTTTCTCCAGAGTTAGGTCCAAAAGTCACTTGGAAATGCAATAGGCCCAAGAAGCAGCCGTTCATATCCCAAGCCTAAGAGCTGAACATCAGTGTCTGAACATCACCTGTCCTTAATGGGAGGCTGAGGCTGTCCAAAAAGGCAGCTATTTAAATGCCCTGTGGTTGCAGGGCTAGTGAAGCTCACCAAGCCCTGAGCGAGATGGGCGTGGCTGTCAATGACTCAAGAAACTTCACAGGATTCTCGACACTCCTTCAAAGTTTTAGCTGACTTCCAAGTTCTCTTTGTTCTGGCCCTGGACTATTTGTAATTTGAAAAGCCCAGGATACATCTCTGTCAATTGCTCAAAGGTTAAAACATTAGACCTTTAAGAAAAAAAAAGAACCTGGGATTGAATGATCTAGACACACATGCTGCAGAGGAATGTTTCTGCTGATCTTAGCAGTTACTGGAATTCCATCAAGCAGTCTGTGGTATTTTAAAAACATGGCTGGACCCCAAATTCTTTGACATTCTTTCTGCTAAGAAGTCAAGGGTCCATGTCCTCTCCCTTGGATCTGGGCAGGTTTGTAACAACTTCAATTTACAGAATAGGGTGGAAGTGATGCTCTGTAACTTCCAAGGCTGGTCCTTTTGGGATGCTCACTCGGGGAAGCCAGCCACCATGTAATATGTCAAACTCCCCTAAGACTGCCATGCTAGAGATGCCATGTCCAGGCACTCTGGTCAACAGCCCCAGCTGAACTCACAGGTGACAGCCAGCACCCTCTGCCAACCACCCCAAGAGCGGGCACCCACTGCCAGCCACCCACCTTGAACATGCACCTTAGTCATACCTCAGATGACCCAGCCCCATCCAAGTGCTGGCTGCAACTTCTTGAGAGAGGGCAAACAAGAACCATCTAGCTAAGCCCTCCCCAAATCCCTTATCCACAAAATTGTGAGTGAAGTAAAAAGGTCATTTTAAGCCACTAAGTTTTGGGGTAATTGGTTGTGGAGAAAGAGTAGCCTGGTGGTGGTCCCTTGGTAGTTTGGTGATTTCAGCAGAAAAGGTGAAGAGACGGTTCTGTTTATATACATGTCACAAATTCACAATGTTAGGTGGATGATTATGGTTTTTAAAAAATCCAATTCAGTTCTTAATAACCACTATACTCTTAAAAGTTACATATGTACAATTAAAATTACATATAGTAGGCTAACAGAGTACAATTATTCTTTATATTTGCACGTTGATATTTATAGTTAATCTGTATTTCATCTGTTATATATTTTTGCTTGTTAGATGGCAAATATCCACCAAGCACTTCTTATATTCCACATACTGCTTCAAGTGAATACATTGACTCTTCAGATTGATCCCAAGAGGTAGGTATTATTATTACTATCCCCATCCTAGAAATGAGGAAACTGAATTACAAAGAGATTAAGTGTATAGCTCATGGTCACATAATTTTTAAGTGTTGCATCTGAAATTTGAACCCAGGGAATCTCGCTTGAATCCATGAACTTTTTGACCTTTTCTGTCTCTGAAACACATATTTTATTCCCAGTGGACATATGTGCACACACACACACACACACACACATGCTCCAGTATAGCCTACTGAAGTACAAGAGAAATAATACAAATATACAAGGTGGGATAATGTCATAAATGTAAATGATCACCAGAACGTAACAGCCAATATAAAATATGAACTATATGGGCTGGGATGCGTCCGGTCTGAGTGCACGATATCTGAAAATTGGACTTTATAACACCATCTGTGCATTCATCCCTTGTCTCTAGTTATGAAACACTGTGTTATAAAACATTATCATGTAGGGTTACGAAGCAACTCAAGCCTTCCCCCTATGTTTAAACTCAGCACAACAACCTTCCTGGGAGGCCAACAAAGGTATTCTAGAACAACTGCAAACTAATACTTTCCATTAAGAAATTTCCAACTGTGCTAAGGCACAGGAGAGACCAAAAGGACAGAGGCATCATTAAAGTGCCACTCTCCACAGTAAAACAAGTCACACTACTGCCAGTGAGCTTGTAGAGCCAGCTATGTTCACTGGTCGATATCACATTTGGCAAGAGAGCAGAACAAGCTGCGGGAGAAGGCCCCTTTGCAAACGCCGATGGGTGTTGGGTGCTCACAATGACACAACGTGTGGAGAAACAAGTACTACCATGTGCAGTGATTAAGAACACGGCCTCTGGAGCCAGGAGGCTTATATCTATGTCCCAGCTTTGCTACCTGCTGGCAGTGTGACATTGGGGAGGACACCGACTCTCCCTGTGCCTCAGTTTCCTCACAGGTAAAACAGCAATAATAGTACCGCTGCAGAGCTGCTAAGAGAATTAAGTAAATCAATAACCTAAAGCACTTAGGACAGTGCCTGGCACAGGGCACCTGCTATATAAATGTTTGTCAAGTAAATAAATGAAAATGTGTGCTAACAGATATTTCACTCTGCAGTTGGTGAAAACCACTGGTTACAATGCAAGACATGTATGCACATGCACATGGGAGAAATGTGTGATCATTTTTGTTCTAATTAACACTGGAAGCTAATACTGCAGAAGAACAGACATTTTTGGTTAATAATTATTTGATGAGCGATGACAGAAATGGAAAAGGCCAGTTGTTTGAGTATTGATTGGGTGCTAAACTACGTGTGCATCAGGAATACAAGGGTAACATAACTGTCAGTTATTAAATAAGTGTCAATCCATACCCAGCGTTACTCACCAAGAATAGAGGTGGCCAAATATAGCTCCAAATCTTAATTACATGTTGAAGGAAATAATGAAAATTATAAATACTCACATAATTGACTCACAGCCACTGAATGTCCTTTCGGTGCACCGTATGAAAAGGCAGTGAAATTTGAGGCATTCTGGTTCTACACTGAGCTATCTATCGACCCAGTTATTCCACGTAACAAAGAATCATGAAAATCCTCGTGGCACGCAACAATGCCTGCACTGCTCGTGGAGGGGAATCCTGCGGGGATTAGCTTGGCAGCACTGCGGAGGTTGGCTGGGCTCACGCGCACGCCTTGGGGTTGGCTGGACATCAGCTAAAGCTACTGGGGCAACTTGGCTCAGTTCCAAGTGTCTCTCGCCCTCCCCGGACCCTACGCATGGAAATGAAAGAGGCACAAGAGAGCGAGCAGAAACACACAAAACCTTTGGAAGGCTGAGCTCAGAACTGGCACAGTCACTTTACACACTCTGTTGACCAGCAAGTTCAATGCCAACCCATATTTGAGGTGTGGAGAAACAGACTCCACCTCTTGCAGCCAAAACTACAGGCTTACATGGCAGAGAGAATGAAAACAAAGAGAAGCAAAGTAAAAGACTATTTAATCATTCAAAATGTTTCCCCCCAATATTTGTTCTCTGAGGAATGCATTTTTTTAAATGTACCTAAAACTGGTGGGCCATATTTTTATTAACTGCTCATAATGCACCCTGATTCTGCAATACGCCCTGCAATATCATGAATTTTAAGTTAAAACCATCATTTCTTAATAAAACAAAGCTGGAATGCACATGTCTAACTGCCAAGAGCTTTTCTGATCCTTGAATATTTTTGTCATTTGTTGGAGGAAAAAAAACCAATGATGTAATACTGGACAAATTTTAAAACCATAAACAAATACTATAGCAGAACAGGAAAAAATACCTTTCACAGCCACAGGCAGTCAGAGTGGATTAGAAAACCAGCCTTTCGCTCTCAAGCTGAAATTTCAAATTTCCAACTTTAAAACAGTGTACGTTTTTTAGGTTAGATTCTGACGCAAGGTCAGAAGACATTTTCAGTGAAAAAACTCACAATTGCTGGATTTGGGTCTAACCTGAACACCGAAGACTCTGACAAAGCCACCAGCTATCTGCTGCCATTGCCAATAACTTACAATTGGAAGTTAAGTGTTTCTAAATTAAAAGAAATAATGAAAAAGGAAAGAAACTGATGAGATGTGGAAACAGACCTATGACTTGAGCTATTCATCGTGGTGCCAAATGACGAGATTATCTTTCAGGAGAATCATTTGAGCAAAGATTATAGACACTATCATTCCTATAGTTTACATGAAAATAATTATGGTGAATTTTTAATGTTCTATTTATTATTTAAAACTTACGACAACTCTTTTAAAATATACCTAAAATTGGCAGGCTGCACATATGCTCCTTGCCATTATATCGTCTGCATACAATGAAAGTTTGAAAAACAAGTAATAGCTAGCAAATGTCTGAAAAGGAGCTTGCCAACCCTGACAGTCAGCAGAGTACAGATTCTGTACAGTCCAGGCACTTAGCTGACTCAAGAACAGTTATTAGGAATATAGTCATTTTGCCACATACAAAGTGTTATTAACTGATGGGAGTAAGAGCAAATGAAAGGATCTCGGTGGGGAGAACTTCCCCAAAGTAAATTTCATGGTCCACTCGCTGTAGCGAGATGCTGGGTCACAGCCTACATGTGTGTTAGTTCCCACAACTGCTGTAACAAATTACCACAAACTTGGTGGCCTAAGACAATAGAAATTTATCATTTCACAGATATGGAGGCTCCAACATTTTGAAATCAAGGTGTCAGCAGGGCCATACTCCCTCCAAAGGCTCTAGCGGAGAATCTTTCTCTGCTTCTTTTAGTTGCTGGTGGCTGCAGGCATTCCTTGGCTTGTGGCTTCAGCCCTCCAATCCCTGCCTGTCTTCAGGTGGCCATCTCGCTGGGGCTGCACCCCCTTCTGTCTCTTATAAGGACACATCATCGGATTTGGAAGCTAACTGGATAATCCAGGATGACCTTGAGAGCCTTAATTATATCCATGAAGACCCTTTTCCAAAATAAGGTCACCTTCACAGGTTCTGGGTGAACACATTTTTCGGGGGTACCATTCAACCCACTACAAAGGGGAAGGAGGATGGTAAAAACCCAGAAGAGAAGACAAACAGAAGCTTGAAATTTTTAAATTAAGTATATCAAAGATAAAACAGATTCTCTCATATAAAATGTGTGTGCCTGTGTGTGCATGGGTACTGACTACCTGAAGGCAGATAGGAAAGGCACTCCCCGCTCTATTACATGGTGAGTTGGTGACTAAAAGGTCTGTTTTACTTGCTCTGATAGATACTAAATAATTGATTTTGGTTGCACCTGGGATTCCATATAATTAGTATTCCCTTACATGTGCATGAATGCTGTTCATAAATTCTATACATATACATCTGGTTTTAATTTGGGATGGGGAAAAGGATTAATCTGGAATAATCCTGCCTGGCTGTGTTACCATTTTAAATTATAACAAGAATCACCCCTCTAACTTGTCCATTTGGCCTGGCCTTCTTTCTAGGTCTCTGTGGGCCTCATGCTGAATCGTAAACAGGAAGAGAAGCACCTGTTACCCACCATGTCCCATTCATTTTTGTGTATAGGCATCTTTGCATATAGACTTTTAGAAGTATTTGTCACGTGAATATATGAATGAGTGGATAAACAACGAACACAAGTGGTCTGAGGACTAGAAGTTGCACTAGAGCTACTTAGAACTGTCCCAACCATGAGGCTGAAGACCAGAACGACCCCCTTGCCAGGCCCTGCCCTCCCCCTACCAAGAGGCACTGAAAGGATCCTACATTCCAACCAGAGAAACTAGAGACACAGGCAAACGATGCCATGTGTATTCCCAGAGCACCCTTTCCTTAAAGAATCTCCAGAATGAGACTCGTGTGTCTCATGGCTGCAGAGTCCCACTAATTTTGAAAGCAGATCCTCACTTCTGATGTACTCTTTCCTCAAGAAACATCTGCACATCACTCCTGGGCAATGGGCGACCCATGTGGTGCCACAGAGGAGGCCGGATAACATTCAACTCCTCGTTTTCAGACTGGGGCTGGCTGCTGAGCCTGGCCACGCTGGGGAGTCAGCATCCTCGTCAGATAGCTGCCCACGGTGCGGTCATTTTCCCATGCATTATGCTGGAATGACCCATGCTTACAGAAAGGATGAGCAGCCTAGAGATGGAGTATAAACCCCCAAACTGAAATATTCCACCTTCCAGCTGCGTAAGCCAAAAAACCCTTGGAATCTTCTTGACTCCTCCCTTTATCTGACATCCCACAGCCAATTCATCAATGAACCCTATCTCTCTTTAAAAGACACCCGGAATTTAACCACTTCCTGCCTCCCGCACCACTATCGTCCTTGCAGAGGACGCGGTCATCCTCCACCGGTATTGAGATGCCTTCCTAACCATCTTCTATCTTCAGTCCATATTCCCCTACAGTCGATTCTCAAGAAAGCAGCTAGAATGATCCTTTTCAGTCAGAGCATGCCCCACCTCTGCTCAAGCCAGTTTTTCCCACCCCACTCAGAGGAAGCAGTCAAGTTCTTACAGTGACCTTCAAGGCTCTAATGGCCCAGCCCACCTTACCTCTCTGACCTTACTTCCTACAACTTCCCCCTCTCTCATCCACTCCAGCCTCGGTGTCCTTCCTGCTATTCCTTGAAGCTCAAATACTTTTTCTCAGAGTAAAGTGGAATGCTGTTTTCTACAGAACAAGAGATCAATCAAACAGCTGACTTTGGCTTTCTGACTGGGAGTCGCACGGTGTTGAACATTCAGAAGGATCACAGACCCAGGCCAC
This sequence comes from Micronycteris hirsuta, assembly GCA_004026765.1. Classification (NCBI taxonomy): domain Eukaryota; kingdom Metazoa; phylum Chordata; class Mammalia; order Chiroptera; family Phyllostomidae; genus Micronycteris; species Micronycteris hirsuta. Next base: position 95,846 of record PVJI01003395.1, read on the forward strand.
TCTTAGAGCAAGAGCTGTCTGCTCTCCTCCAAGTGTTACGGGGGCTAGAGATCAAATATCAAGTCCACCCAGCCACAAAACTGTGGCTGGGCCTGTGCATGTAAGTTTCCTTGAGGATGGACATGAGTCAGCTGAGCAAATGAGCACGCAAGCACACCGGCGAGAAAAGCAAGCGGTTGCAAACATACCTGAATAAACCACGGGGCTGAATGTTAACAATTATTCTGTTAGCTGGTGCTACAAGCATTCAGTTTTCCAAGTTGTACTTTCTCAAGAAGAGTTTGTTGACATCCTACTACCTAAGCTGCAAACTGGAATCAAGCAGTTGAAAAAGCAACCAACACGGACTGAAAAGACAGATAACCATCAGCAGATCAAGTCAGCACAGGAATGTTTTATTAATCAAATATATTTACATTTCTGGGTCAATTATCTCTAAAATGTGCCTGTTTTTCATTTAAACATAATGTAATCCCAGTAGATTCTATCATAAGAGTACAGCTGCATGCATGATCTCATTGGTCCTTTGTAGTTTTTTTTTTAAAGATGTGCATTCAATAAAGCTAAAACACATAAGCAAATTGTTTACCATTCTAACTGCAGGATAATCATTCTTGTCATATCGGGGTCCCTGACGGCCAGCGCTCCTCTCCACCCACAGGGAGCTTCTCACTCTCTTGACTGACTTGTTTAAACTTTCCAGACCTCAAAAAGTGGAAACTGAGCACTAACCCTAACCATTTTAATTGGTAGGAAGATGGAGAGAGACATAGGTCTATTCCCATGGGGATCATTTACAGTAAATTTAAAATCAGCTTATTAAGGAAAGTTACACAATGCCTTGATAGCATCTAAATATCTCATTTCTATTAGCATACTATTACAAAGCTAGACGCCTTCCCCTTAATATAACAAAATGAATTGACTTGGTGACATCAGGTTTACAAAGTCACTTCGCTTGTCTGAGCCCAAGTTTTCCTTAGTGTCTCAGTCACCACCTTGGCCTTTGCATTTGTATTACGAGGAGTAAGCCTCTTTCATAGAGTACTTACACCTTCCCAGGAAAAGAATTACGCCTCTATTTTTGCTATTTCATCCTCTCCAAGTTGGGAGAAATTTGAGCATGTGCACGAGATTGTTCAGAGAAAGTCAGTCTACAGAGGTTATATTTTCTCATTAGATAATGCTTGAAAAAGGACCAGGAGGGACGATGCGTCAGTGGACATTTGGTCTGAAATTGCTGCTCTCACCGACATGTGGTGATCACCTGCTGTGACAGGATTTTTTTTTTTAACTCCAAAGAGTTCTGCTGTAGAAACAGATCTCCAACTTGTTGAAGTTTATATAGAGATTGTTTTCAGTTGGAAGTGATGTGCCAAGCTTTGGGAGAGAAAGGCAGCAGCGGGGATGTTTCCCAAGGCAGGAAACAGGAAATACCAGCCGGAGCCTACCATGTTTGACTGACAGGGAAGGCTTGTTCACCATTTTCATAAGGAAATGTGCCTGTTTGGATCTGAATTTGGGAGAAAGTAGCATAAATTGTGGTTTCAATACCATGGTAAAGCACTGCCTTGTAATAAAGTCAGTTTGCAAAGAAATTTTGTAAACTGACTTTTTGAACACATCTTCTAAGTTGTCTCATCTTGATTGTGCCTGAGACCTTGAACTGGCTCTTGGAATGGCATTATTTGTGCCTTTGACAAACCAAACCTGACTCCAGCCTTCCTAGCTCACCGCTTTAAACCAAGAGGCTGACCACATAAGCTCACGTTCTTCTTGGACACAACTGCACGATTGCTCCACGGAAGCCTGAAACGAAACTCACTTGGCATTCGGAGAGATCAAAGAAAACTAGATTTCACGTAGCCTTGTTCAGGAAGGCTTCCATTTGTCAACAGTGTTCAAGATGAGTTCTTCCTCGTCCGCCACTGCCCAAGGTCACCTGCCTTCCTGCCTGACCCCATGCGTCCTAATGTGTGCCACATACGTGAGCAGGTTTTTTTCTTTGTGGAATTTTAGTTGCGTATTTAAAAACGTAGAAACAATGGGGTATTGGAAACGCTGCCGTCCAGCAGCACAGATTCAGAGGTTCTAAGGTCAACGACGATGATGATGTGTATTTTAAGAGTATTTTAGCATTAATGATGGTATTATTTCCACAAACACATTTTGTAAATAAATTATACTTGTGTTTATTTTCAAAAGCTCTTCTCAGAAAAAAAAAATCTTAGAATAGGAAGTATTTTCCCTTTTAAAAAAAGTTACTACCATGTGGTTTTGGAGGGGGGAAAAGTAAAGAAGCAGCTAAAATTAAGTATATATGAGAAAGGGATAATGATAGTATCTTTGTCATAGAGAAACTGACAAATGGGTTGAATAATCCCTGTGACGCAGTTAGAACAGTGCCGGACAGCAATTGCACAGTGTAAGTGGCCTCATTATTATCATTCCCATCTACATCTCAGGGAATAAGCTTGGACTTTATTTTTCCATTAAAATCTACTCAACAGTCTCTTTCATAATTCCACATACCATAGTAGCTTCTCAATATATAGGGAAGCCAACCCATAGTTTTATGTCTTTGCTCTGTTTTCTGACTGACATTTTTAATCATTCTTCATATTGGTCTGATGAAACAGCTGATATTCATTACTTAAAAGACAAAACAAAATAAATATTTTAAATGTTAAACACATTGGTGAATTACAGGCTAAACATCTGTGGCAAAGCTTCCACAGATAAAGCAAAATTTTCAGTTTGGCTCTCTGGGCTCAGTTATACTCAACAGCGGATCACTAGGTTTGTAGAATTTAATGTTTGTGAAGGTCTGAAACGTGCAGCTCTCCCCAGGACTGCACCTGTTGTTTTGTGGTAGTTCAGATAAGTGCTAGTGATGGGAAAACCTCAGACTCGTGGGCGGATAAGTACCCAAACATCCAATCACTTTGTAAAATATCTCCAAACCTCTTTCCCTTGAAAGGATCCTGACAAATGACGACTTTTCTGGAACCTACTGTTATCACTTAAAGAAGCCTATCTCTTAGTATCTTTCCTGTTTGGTGTTAGGAATTAGTAAAGACTGTGGGAAATGAAATGAAATTCACAGGAAGGAAAGAAAGTAGAAACTAACTTTTTTGAAAACGTGCTTCTTTAGTTTGCTATTCCTGGCCTGGTTTCTGCAGACACATGCAGTCTTGTTACGGAAACGATGGACCTGCTCCTGCACACCAGGCTGCTGGGCCAGCTCAGGGCAACGCACTGACCACCCCCAGCGGCTCCCTGCCTTGTGCGATGGTCCGCATTTTAAACAATTCAACAGACACTTGCATTTCAGTTTTTAAATTCATGCACAACAAATATAGTGATAAAGCTACTTCCAATATGAAAATCAATTAAATATCAGTTTTTTACATGAACGACTCTTATAGCCAGTGACCAGCAATTAGCTTTGCAACGATGCACCAGAGACCTGGGGCCTCAGATGGTGATGTTCCTTCCACGAGCAGCTCCAGTCCTTTCCCCGTTTGTTACCTTATCACTGGAAGAGGGTCATAAAACCTCTGCAGAACTGGCCCAGATTCTGGGATCTTGATATTATTGCTAAGAAACAACAGCCCAGTGGGTCAACCAAAAACAATCAAGTTGTGCATCTTAATTTGTTTTGAAATATGCTCCCTTCTGGTCCTCAGCTGAGTCTGCATTCCTCTGCTTCTCCCAAATGCAGCAATTTCTGTAACTTCACTGAGACCATGGTCTTAGGACTACAATACCCATGCTACTAGCCTGCCACTGATAAGAATATTACTTTCTCACCAATAGCCACATAGGTAGTGCTGCTTGATAGCAAACACCTACAGTGGCATCTTACACAAACAGGAGTTCAACGATGCTTCTTGAGTAAATTATTAAACAATGAACCAACCGATGAAAATAATTGGATGAGTTGGTACATGTTTGTAAATCTTTGCATGTCTGGACTAGACTGAAATTTTTCCCATAACTTATAAGGCCCGTGAGGACAGGAGTGGTATCACAATCTTTTTACGTGATTAAAAAAAAGTCTCCCCACATAAGGTCACACTTGAATGGACATTCAGTAAATATTTACTAATTGGATCAAATTATATAAATTACACAAGATTCAGTTTTACAGCTTTAATTACTCACAGTAACTCTATAAAAGCATAGGTACCCCCCCAAAAAAGTCATTTTCAACAATAAAGACAATCAAAATGAAAAGCTTATGAAATCATGTGCATTTCCTGGGGAAAGTCTTCAGGTTTGCATAAAGTTACTGAGATAGTTTAGAAATGTCATGTCTGCAGCCCCAACCCTAATCCTCTGCACCTCGACTTCTAAGCGACATTAGCCTTTGGTTTAAACTCAGAGCCAAACCAGCAAACATGCACTGGGATGGTTAGTCTTCTTCTTGGGGAAAATCTGCCTCCATTGATAGAGAAGGGCAGAGAGATGGCTTCACAAACCAGCACTGATTCAGCTCTGACAGTCTCCCTGTCTCGTCTTGGCTATCTTCTCTCCTTCGCTCAACAACTCAGAGCTTTTATTCTCTTTATACCATGATTCCTTAGGAAGTCGCTAGTAACGGAGACTGTTAAATCTTTAGAACTGCAGTTTCTATGACCACTTACAGTGTTCCAAGAGAATACCTGTTGATTTTACATGGTGAAGGCTAAAGCCATTTGGGGGAGGTTTTAAAGCAAACCCCTCCCCGGAACATACTTCTCATAGAAGGCTTTGGGACCCAAACGATCTCAGTGCCTGCCTCAAGGCTCCAAGTTGTTTGCAAGCGCAGGCCTATCTCGTGGGCAGATGGCCTCGGCTGGGCTTCTAGAACCTGGCAATGGCTCAGTAATGTGAAAATTTGCATGTACCCAATTTTCTATGGAAGTAGAAAATACTTTTTAACCAAATTTGGTGACTAATACATGCCCCAAATTTCTCTCACTAATAAAGGAGAGGAAGACACTTAAATGGACCAGGAGGCTAAAAGAATCTTTTGGTACAGAGGTTACTGCCCTATTAAGTGAAAGTTTGGGATCAGCTGGCAAAGCCTCTAGAACAGCAGAGACTATTGTTATGAAACCTCCCCTGTGCCAGATATTAAGAGCAGAATGAGGGCTTCCCTTTCATGCATGGGGAGAAGCTAGCGAAAACTGAGTGCGGTGCACTGTATTCAATTATGAAGTGAGGCAGATGACAGAACTAGTTTTTCTTGCAGAAAAAAATGTATTAGAAACATGCAGGTAAGTCCCTTTTCATTTTAAAAAAGTACAACCAAGTGCCCTGGCTGGTGTAGCTCAGTGGATTGAGCACGGGCTGGGAACCAAAGGGTCCTGGTTCGATTCCCAGTCAGGGCACATGCCTGGGTTGCGGGCCGGGCCCCCAGTGAGGGCTGTGTGAGAGGCAACCGTACATTGCTGTTTCTCTCCCTTTCTCCCTCCCTTCTCTCTCTAAAAATAAATAAATAAAATACTAAAATAAAATAAAAAGTACAACCAAGTGTTTCGGCCTTAGTAAATGGAACATCTCGCTCGTCTGTGTGGCTGATCTGTCACTGTCTTGCAGGTTTGGGGTTGATTTGCTACATATTCTTTCCACCCTTCCCACTGCCACACATTGTTGGCAAAAGTCTCCATTGCCTGCGGCAAGGACACATCCCTGTCTACCAGGAAGAATACTCTCAATCAACAACATTAAACAGCAGTATAGACAGCTTACTACTTGCCTGACAAGCAGCCAACAAGAATTGGGAGAAAGTTCTAGGTGAATGACTTGAGATTGGACACTGGATATCAGAATTAATCAAGCTCCTCTTTGGGGCCTATAATCATATATATATGTGTATATATACTACAAACACAATTAGCAAAGCCTATTTTACTCCATTTTGAATGTGGCAGTGATGCTAAGAAATGAGGAAGCAAAATTAACAGCTGGGCAAGAAGATTTTCTGAGAACCAAATATATGATCCATTAAACTGAACCAGGCAGTCTTCCTTTCAGTGGTTAAGTTCAGGGATGCATCTCATACTTTTGTTGAGGGAAGACCGTGGGAGGGCTAAAGGATAAGGAGCTCCTTAAAAGGCAATGCTGTTACCGAGTGACCAAAAAAAATCTACAAAGAGCGATTTGCTGCTGTTAAATAGACATTCTAGATAAAAGTTTTATCTACACTGACCATCAAGGTAGACTCAGTCTCTGACACGCTGCTGTGACCTAGGGGACAACAGTGCAGAAGCTGTTGCTCTTTCCTGAAGTTGAATCATTTCATGTAGCGTGACCCAATTTTATTGAGCGTCACTGTTGAATGACCAAAAGGCTCACCGAAGTTAAACTCACTTTCCTAGCGGTCACTCAAAGGACAGCACAATTGTGAACATAATTCTTTCTTTCAGTGGATCGGGGCTGAGAGAAGAATATTATCAAAGGCCACAGGAGTCAAAAAGGGAATTCCTATCGATAAAATCAGCTGTTCCAGGGCAGCCTGTTCTAACCACAACCCTCTCTGTGGTCCACTTCTCCATGTCTCCTTGTCTGGGTTACTTCCACCCATTTCTGCAGAAACGCGCCTGCATACTCAGGAGGGCCCCCCAGGCTTCTCCGCGATGAGGAAGGAAAATGAAACTGCTTAAAAGGGACCCGACAATGGGGTTTGACACTATTTTTGCTCACATAGTCAACACCTTCACGGACACAACAAAAACAAAATTACTTGAAGCCTAATACCTTATATTTAGCCTCATACCAAAGAACTTTTATTTTTTTTTTAAAGCTAAAATGTTATCGAAAACAAAATTTTCTCAACTAGCTGCTTCGGAACAATATACTGTATTATGAAGCTCCGTACATTATAAATGTTTCTGAAACAGGACAGAGGAAGTCCCCCATTTTCTTCCCTTGAATTTTGACGTTGAAACCATTGTCTTCCACTTCCAGGCTCTTCTGCATCAAGACCAGGCTGTTGGATGGAAGGAGCCACGTGAAAAGTGCATGAGGAGTGAGCGTGGAAAACAGACATGGAATGCCCGCGGGGCTGAGAGTAGCACGGGCCGAGCGAAGGCTCTCGCTTCTGCTTCCGTGGTCCCCACCGGGGCAGCCCACGTCAGGCCACGCCAAACCGAAGCAGCAGGAAGAAGAGCTGTACATTGGGTCCCCTTGAATCATGCTACTCAAAAAAGGTGCAATGAGAAACAAGTCCCTGTGCATTCTTAGTCACAGCTGTGGGCAGAAGAACCCATATGATTCCTCCCTTTGGTATTAAATAACAGTTTTAAAAAAGCTTTTTAGAAACAAAGCAAATACATGGTGGTACTGGAACTGTTGGCCATCCCAGGTTAGTTGTCCACTGAAATAAGTCTAATCCCTAGTCATAAATAAATAATCTTTTTCCTGGTCTGACTTCCATGCCAGGATCAATATCTCTTAACATCTTACTTATTTTATTACTGCTTTTGGTTTTCTGGGACTGATTGAAAGTTGCTCAGAGGAAATCTTTGGTTTTGCTTAAGTGTCCGTGACATTTAATCATGACTTTCCTTGCAGTTTAATTCCAACCAGTCAATCAGTTAATCCACTTCGATTGATTCTGGGCTCTCGGTTATTGGCTTGCACTCATTGGGCATCCGCTGGTGTCGGCTCAGCTGGGTGGCCTGCGTGAAGCTCCTCTCACACCTCTCGCACCTGGTGGAGGCAAGAGAGAAAATTGAGACCAGGGAGAGGGGCCTGCAGGGTGATGGGCGTCCTCTCATCCTGCCTAATCAGAACAGACACTCCAAAGTGGCTTCAGATTTTCCCGGCTCAAGTGGTTTAATTGGTGGCTCCTTCCAAGGCCTGGATGCCTGTGATGGGACAAAGCCCGTCTGATGCAGAACAGAGGGACCTGTCAATAGGCAGGGGGAAGGTGATTTCTCCAGAGAGCCCTGTCCTGCTGCAGCTCTGATCACTGTCAGTTCAAATAGATAAAGAACAAAAAGAGATTTTTAGGAGTGAGCCATCAAAGCAGCAGCTTGTCTGCAGTTTTCTGCTCCGTAACCCGAAAGAGAAATTGATGACAAATAGAATTTCGCCTGCTGCTAATTTAAAATCAGGAATCCTACTCTCCTCAAAACAGCAGCCAAGGAGCGATCCTCTAGGAATTTGGAAACCAGAGGAAGCAATACATTAGTCTGTGGTGACGATGCAGGGTCGGTGTGGGCAGTTGCTTTTGTGCAAAAGTTTCGTTATGGCATTGCAGCCCAACCGAACTCAAGATCGAAACAATGTTTGTGGTTGGGGAGGGGGTCAGAAAGTCTGAAATAAACCAATGTTTGTGTGGTTCAAGAAGTGCACCCTTTCAGGAAGTACAGTGAAAAACCATCCTTGTGGGCCATAATGCAGGGATAGTGTCTGAGGAGGACAAAACTGGTTTCACACTTTAAGACGGTCTCCTCTCCTTAACTTAAAAAAAAAAAAAAAAGACTGTAATCCAGAAACACTGGCCTGACCTACCTCCCAGGCAACACACGTTTACTAACTTGATGGCTACCCAATGTAACACACACGCATACACACACACACACACACACACAAACTGGGCAGCAAGCAGGCCGCAGGGCTTCCCTGTCACCACCCTGCAGTCAGGGCTGCCCACAGCACTGGCCAAGCACCCGTTAGGGTGCAGTGACCACCACAGCCATCCCTTTAACATCCTCTCTGTAAAGCTTTGGAGGGAAGACACCAGGAGAGCTGCAGACCAGAGTCTCTTTTAAATACCACCACCACCTTTGGTCCTGTGCCCACACTATTGGGCATGTGGCGAAATCATCCTGAGGAAGCCCACACTGCCCCATCACGTGCTCGTGTCTTGTTACCTAGCGAGCAGTCGTCTCCTTTTTAGTGAGCTGTGCAAGGTCTCTTGCCACAGAAATAATTACCTATCAAAATAGACCGCACCCACGCACGCTGGAGATCCACGCACATTTCTGAATGCCGCGAGCCGGTGCGCGACGACCAGCCTTGGATTTTTCAGGGCCCAGTGCCAGCTGAGTGTGTCAGGGTGAAGAAGTTGTGTTTCTTTGACTGTCTTTTGGGGAATATTTTTAGCAGCCTGTTCCACTGTTAAAAACTGCACTGTGATCTTGACAAATGTATAATGTCAGCTTTAATGTATCAGACCTATCAGCTCAATGAAAATAACTCAGAAGCATTGATCAGCTAATGATTTTTGGTGTATTCATTAACGTCTACGGGCAGCTCATCCCCTCTCCGGAGCTCCTGAGGTGCTGATGACATGTTAGTGAATTGCTGATTGTTTATTCGAAAACTGATTAGTTACTGGATTAGTGTGTCAGAATATACTACCCTTCACTGCTTGACAAACTTTCAAATTATTATATTCCTTTTTTTTTATTTGGAAGCCCTGGAATCAATTTCAATGAAAGCAGAACAGTTTGAATAATTATGAGGAATGACAATTTACCTGGGTCACATTTTTGCACTTCTAACCTGTGACTTAGAATATAAAGAATTCAAAAGTAGGAAGTTTTCCTACTTCACTGGAGGCAATGTGTGTGTATATGTAGTATTTAAACATCCAGATTAGACAGAGACATTAAAAACAGGGTTACATTTCTTCTCAAGTGTTTGCCTAAACGCCTCACAGCTATTTACTCATGGAGAAATTTGTTGTAATAGTTAGGAAATTACTAAGGCAGATCTAACCATGGCATGAGATCATTACTAAAAACTCAGCTTTAGTGCCATCTGCCCACAAGTGTGCGTAAAAGCACGTGCAGAATGAGGCCGCTAGAAACATCGATGTGGTCTGGGAATTAGAAGAACACAATTTGTATTAATGAGGAAGTGAGGAGACCTAGCTATAAAAACACTTTTTAAATAAAGGAAGGACCTCAGTTTTATGTACATCATCTTTAATTTTAGAAAAATTTCCTTCACAAGTTATTTTCATAGCTTAGTAACACTCATCAGAAGGACAGACTCGATGCAAATACCTAGGTGCTAGCAGGTCGGGTCTGGACGTCAGCTGGGTTGGCGTTTAACCCTGAACTATGATCCCCGATGAAGGACTGTGCACGGGCACCTCTAAGCCTGGACTTCATGCAGGGGAGCAGAATGAGGAGGAGAGAGAGATGCAGGTAATGAGCTGGGAGCAAAGAAATGCTCTCACACACGGGGTCCTCTTCATGGTGATGACGTCACAGCCTTGAAGGGAACATCGCAGGAACAGTGAAGTGGAAAGTCGGCGAAATATTTCAGCAAAGAGAAAGTCCCCAACTTTCTACCAGTATGGGTGTTTTAATTAGACTTGATTTCCTTTTAGATTTGAGATCATTCTTTACTTACTGTGATGGTTGACTGGATTATAGGACAGGGAGTTTAACAATTACCATCTGAAATTGACAGAGATGCAAAATAAGGTCAAGTTCTGTTAATTTCTATGCCTCTACAAGCTGTCAACAAACACTTGGATTGAACTAAACTGCATAGGGCTTCGTACATAGGATGTGCTCCATGCATATTTCATGATGTGCATTTTTAATTTGCTTTGATTTTGCCTAGATCTTGTTAAAGTGTAGGTGTTCTCTGGAATACCCTTTGATTTTTTTTTATACTGAGCCAAACTGTCTTTACTTAAGGTAAAATGCAATGATGAGTATTCTCCCTGCCTCTCACAGATGCAGAGCGCCTCTGCGGTGGCAAGTCCTGCTCTCCCCACACACAGGAGCCAGGCGCACAGGTGCACCTGGGTCCTCCCGGGCAGAGCACCCGCCCTAAAAATCTTGAAAGATTACATTTAATAACAGAGGAGAAAGAATGTCTCATTGCAAAGAATAAGTTTTAGACTGCCAATTTCCTTCTTTATTTCCTTCCCTTCTTCCTCCTCTCCTCCCTCCCTCACTCCTTTCTCTCCTTCCTTCTTTCCTTTCTTCTCCAAATAAAGTGCTTGGCAATTGCTGTTACATGAAATGACATCTCACTTTTGTTCTGTGGCATCCAGTCTCACGGTACAACTAAAAGCCAAGACCTTAAATATGATCCTTGATGTGCATTTTTCCTATGTGTTCCTTTACCTTGGAAACGCTAAGTCTACAGTCACGTTAGTTACTGGCAGGCCCGGGACCTACTGAAAGCTTGGGGAATGGGGCCATTCGGTGGGAATTTAGCCCAGCAGACTGTAAGGCAAAGCCTGGAATGTAACTGATCTCTTAGTGCCAGATCTTCTCCAGCCTTCTCTGGATAGCAACAATCTTGATCCGTCTTGAAAAACTGTGTCTCAGCAGAAGGTTTCAGAGGCTGGGAAGATGTGGCAGGCTGTCTCGCTTGGCCCATGAGAATTTGGGGACTGAACCATTTGGGGCATCTATTTGGAAGTGGCCCAAGGCTGACAGTTTAGGGTTGTACATCTTTTACAAGATTCTTTTCTTCCTTTGCGACATTGTTTAAGCCAATAGCCATTAGTTGAAGCAGTAAAGTTAACTGTTGTGGTGAAACCCATTTTACTGACTAATCTGCAACAAAAGTTTTTTTGAATGTTTGTCTTATAATCTTGTAAAAGGATATCTTCATAATATTTACAAATGTCCATGGGATGTAAATATATCCATGAGCTATGGTTGGAAGATTCCCAAACTCCCTTGGGGCAGTTCCACCCTGACCAATCTATATACACTGAAGGTTTGGCTTTCCGTTTCCTAGAAGATGTTAAAATCTTGCACTTATCAAATAAGCGTCCACTCAGTTCTACCCCAGGAATATGTATCTGATCAGTCAAAACCAAATCCCTACAGCATGTGGCCAGCCTTAATAAAAGTAGACCCAGAAGAAACTCCATTACGCACATAGCATCTAATCCAACCAACTCTGGTGGTTTGCTCACTTTGTCCCCATACGAAATTAGGTCATGGTCACGAAAGCATTACTTTTAGAAAGGAGCAAGATAAAATTGCTGAAGCCCTTCAAAATCGTAATCTGATGAATTAAAAGTAAGTTAAAGTGGCAACTCTATTGGAAACATGACAAAAACAGGGTGTTAAAGAAAAAAAATTGAGTGGAGTCAACGAGGTTACACATAAGTAACACCTTAACATTAATAGAAATCTATTTCCCATTTTGACCCTGAAACCTCTTCAATTAATTACTAAAATCTATTTACACAGCAACAAGGTAAAAATCAATCGGATCCCTGGCACTGTGTCTGGCTGGCTGCCCTCTCTGATACAAGGGCCAGAAGGACTGTCAGTCCTGCATCTCTGTTAAGAAACTCTCACATGCTCCCGGGAAAGGTGCCACTGTCAGCTTCCACACCCAGAGCCGCGGAGGGGCTAGAACCTGTAAACCCCCGGAGAATTGGGCCCGAGGGAAAGGCCAGAGTGCACCTTGCAAGACACAAACACCTGCCACAGGGAACTCTGGGGCTGTGCTAACCCATCTGGCCTTGGGGTGAATGAAAAACAGCGGCCCCTTTGGGCTATCTCGGACCCAGAGGTCACAGCTGGCTGCCACTAGCACAGGCTCAATTTCAGAACCCACCCAGTCCCCTTAGCCAGATGTCTTTATGCAGTGAACAAGCTGTATGCACGCACAAAGATGAAAATGAAAACTATTTTTATTATTCGTATCATAAATTAAATCACAATGAAAAACAGTTAAGAATAATGAATAAAGGTAACGAATTCACGGGGAGATGAGGGAAGAAGACAGCCTTTCATAAGCTCCCCGCTCTGTCGGCAGAACACAGGCGGCAGGACCCAGACCAGCAGGACTCAGCTGCCCCGGCTGAGCCTGGCCTCCAGCTGAGCCTGGCCTCCTCCTGAGACTGGCCTCCGCCTGAGACTGGCCTTGCCTGAGCGCCATGGCAACGGCCACGCCTGGAGGTCCAAAGGGAAACTCATGGGTAATAAGAGTCTGGGAAGATTCGTTGGTGGATACTGAGCAAGTGGATTCATCTCCTACTGCCTGAATCATTTCCTTTCTTGCTTGATCTTGCCCTATAGAAGGTATGGTAAACAGGCTATGTATGCATCTATGCCTTTTTTATTTTTCTTCTAATCTAGGGGAAAGCCAGCATGGTGAATGAGTACAGAGAGACGTAAGAGGGCTGAACAGAAAAGAGTCCATTTCACAAACAGAAAAAACAGTTTTGAGATGACCGTCACACACACACTATTTCACATACACTGCCTGGGCTACCGGAATGGTCTCTTTTCTTTATATGCCTGGAAAACTCCCACTTATCCTTCAAAACACATCTTAGAAACAAAATAAAACAAAACCGAAACAGACTCATAGACAAAGAGAACAAACTGATGGCTGCCAGAGGGGTGGGGAAGTTGGGGAGCTGAGTAAAAAAGGTGAAGGGATTAAGAAGTGCACATTGGTAGTTACATAGTAGTCATGGGAATGTAAAGTACAGCACGGGATACAGTTAATAATATTGTAACAACTACTTATGGTGCCAGGTGGGTACTAGAAATACGGAGGTGAAACACTTTGTAAAGTATATGACTAGCTAACCACTATGCTGTACACCTGAAACTAAAACAAAATAATACTGAATGTAAATTGTAATTGAAAAAAAAAAAGAAAAAAAACCCCACAAATATCATCTCCCCCGGATAGCACTGATTACTCCATTTTTGTGATACTCTCAGACACTGTACATACGTGTCTTACTGTGTTTCACTTCTGCACCTTTCACCCAATGTGGTAATACTTGTTTATCAATTGGGCTTCCCCATAAACTATGAGGCCTTCAAAGACTGGGGGGTCTCAAACAAAAGAAGGTGCTCAGTATATATTTGCTGAATGAATGGATACATACATAAACAAACGAATGAATGAGTGAGTGAACAGGCCGTCCTGCATGATTCAGATGCCCAATCTTTTCATGATTATGCTCTATCTAGAAACATTCTCTCTCACTCAGCCAAAGCCCTTGGAATTCAGTTCCACCTCTTTCCACATTCCCTGAATATTCAACAACTCAGACATCCCTGTGTTTGTTTTGTTTTTATTTTTTCACCAACATGGTAATTCTGAGATCCAAAAGGCACACAGAAAAGTTGCAAGTTGGCTGCTATAATAGATTCAAACCTCTTTAATACACAGGAAAGAGAAGGGAAACAGTTCACCAGAATCCTCCAGGGTTCAAGTTCCTCAAGAGACGTCCTAAGCTGTGGCCATCCTGCTGATGGTGATGGGCTTGCTGATGGCCATAAGATGGTACTCTGAGACTGAGCTCCTAGCTCCAATTCTAGAAGTATAGATCCTTGGGAACTAGAAAGAATCTTAAAATGACTTACCCCTACTTTTTTATTTTACTGATGAGAAAACAGACCCAGAAAGATTATCTCATGTCCAAGGTTGAAGAGCTTGAGCGAGAATCACTGTATAGGTGTCCTGACCTCATTTTCCAGATGCCAGCCACTAAACAAGCAGGTCCTTTTACAGCCTGGACATCGTCCTTCCTAGCTGAGCTGGGCAGCACTGATCTGCCCTGCCTGCGAGCTCATGGAAAAAGCTAGGAGGAAGATGGGGTGAAAGGTCAGTCACTACTTACTTGAAGGGCTTTTCTCCAGTGTGGGTTCGGATGTGGTTGTTGAGAGTGGTGGCCCCAGCAAAGGCACGGCCACAGTAGCCGCACTTGAAAGGCCGGTCACTGGAGTGTGTGACCACGTGGTTCCTCAGTTCTGAAGGCTGGGAAAAGGACTGGGAGCAGTGACCGCATTGGTAGGGTCTGAAACAAATAAAGAGACTGCCTGGTCATTACTTGCTATGTTAGTCAGTGGAAGTCAGCATCGTGAGGCAAAGGTCACCACTTTTTGTTGACATTTTCTTTTTTGCCTAGAACTTTGGCCACTGGGTTCCCATTACCTTACTTGTTGCCATAGGAACATAATGCACAGAACTGGTGAGACATTAATTCCCAAACAATTATTTTTTCTGGTATTAACTTTACCATTTTAAGAGCCTCTGCTTGTTTCTATCGCCTCCTGCAGGCAAATATTAATGTATTTGGGGGAGCGTGGAGCGTACAGACTTGACTGACTGGAATGCTGGAAGTCAATATATAATTGACTCTCATAATTCCATAGCACTTTTAACTTTTCAAAGGGGCTTAAAATCACTTATCTAGTGTAATCTTTACAAAAATCCTCTGGGGCAGGCAAAACGGTCCTTATTATCTATGTCCTTTCAGAAAACTGAAAATAAACTTTCCTCACAGGAAATAAGTTTTTTTTTAAGATTTTATTTATTTATTTATTTATTATTACAGAGAGGGAGAGAAATAGCAATGTATGGTTGCCTCTCACATGGTCCTCACTAAGGACCTGGCCTGCAACCCAGGCATGTGCCCTGACTGGGAATCAAACCGGGATCCTTTGGTTCCCAGCCCGCGCTCAATCCGCTATACCAGCCAGGGTAGGAAATAAGTTCTTGATGCCAAGGGCAGGGGTGTCCAACCTGCAGCCTGCAGGCTGCACGCGGCCCAGGATGGCCATGAATGCGGCCCAACATAAAATTGTAAATTAACCTAAAACATGATGAGATTTTTGTTTTTGTTAGTGTTTGTGTATTTAATGTGTAGCCCAAGACAACTCTTCTTCTTCCAGTGTGGCCCAGAGACACCAAAAGATTGGACACCCCTGTGCATTTGGATCTTCTGCCAGGTGCCAGGTAAAGAGGCAGCGGCACGGCACGCTGCATGTCGGTTTCAGTAAATACTAAGCTCTCTTGGGATCTGTCTGCGCACAGCCTCAACTTGGAGTTGTCAGATATCGCACAGATGAACACAGGTGTGCACCGGATTTCTTTCTTTGTAAAATAAATCCTGACTTCTATTTGCTCCCCACCCCCTGAATAATATTTATCCATTGGATAAATTGGGCCTTCTTCTTGAACTTCAGCTCCCCCATTTAATCTGGCAGAAAGCAGTGACTTACAGCAGAGCAGAAATTACGGGAGGCCACTGTGCCTGCAGAAGGGGGACTGCGATGCAAAGACAAATGGAAGGAAGTTGTGACATATACCTGATAATTAGCAAGATTATCAGAGAACATTCTTCTCATCTCATGAGAATTAAATCAATTTTTAGTTTTCATAAAATAGATTAAAACTCTATCTCCTCTACAGAAGTTCTTCAGCTCACTTAGGCAGAGTCGGCTGAGTGATATAAAACCGGGGGCGGGGGGGTCCCTATTTGAAACTATTTCATATCATTCTTTGACAGGGCTCTAATTTGTTTATCAAAATTTTTGTTAGGAAAATTGAGAATCTGTCATGAGGGATATCAACAGCACTCATGAAGCCCTGGTTTGTGGCCCAGATGTTTCTAGCTGCATTTAGAAAGCCAACAGTGAAAGCAGACTTAATTGTTCCAGCTTTAACAAATACATAAGCTCCAATGACCAGAAAGCAAAGCGCAGGGCTAGGAGACAATGGTGACCAAGCATGTACAACAATTCAATTAAGTGCAAAATAAAATGGACCCTCTCATTTGTCAAGTGAAGTGCTTAATTGTGGCTACTTGCCTCACTGAACACAAATACTATTATTTTACCAGACTTCAGCACACTGAGCACTGATTGTAGAATTTTTTAGCTTGATTAATAGTCCAGGATGGATCAATAACTCAATACTATACAATTTTAATTACTAACATTTAGAAATCTATTTAACTGCTCTCAAACAGGTTTCAAAGAAATATATAAGAGTCCTTGATAAGGAGTTTATCAATCTTGACAAATTGCACATATATTTTATTATAATTATAAAATAATGCTTTGAAAGTCATTAAAATTATATGTAGATGAAAATGTCCTCCTGCCAAATCTGTTCTTTGTTGTAACCATTAACCTTAAAGAGTTTCTCAAGAAATCACTCACTTAGGTGTGATTTTTTCAAATGTTATTGAGAATTATAAATAAAATAATACATTAATACATGCTATATCCACTGACAATAGATTTTTCTAATAGTGAAGGGACCATTAACATTTATTAGCCTCTGGTTATCTATTTTTAATACCTATCACAATAAACAATAAGCCACTAAATAAAACCAATTAATCTTTTCTTTTTTTTCTAACTCTGCTGTCAAAAGTTGGAGTGATTTATTTCCCATAGTCAGAAGTCAATCCATCCTTTTTATGCTAATGGTCAGAAAGATTTACACACAGAAGAGCAGAAATGACCACAGAGAAGCTCAGGTTGAATTCTTATATCAAAGTAATACCAATGAAAGGCAAACAGGATTCTAATACATCACCCTTACCCAGCACCGGCCTGAAAGGCGTTTGCAAGGTATCCAGTAACCTACGGCACAGCTTTTAAACATTGCAGAATTTAGCTTGAGTGAATGAAAAGGTCTAGGACAGGGAAAATAGGTGAATCCTACTCCAGCCTCTGACCCCGCTCAGCTGTAGGACGTGGACAAGTCACTCAACTTCGCTGCGTCTACTTTTTCACTTCTCATCTCTCTGGTAAGGGGTATGGCCTGAACTAAATGCTCTGTTGCATCCTGTCATACTCTGTTCCTGCTTTCAAATGTGTGCTGCCTGAGATCTGTCCAAGACACGGCCTTACGAGAAAGAGCACCAGTAATATATGATTTCCACCTTCCATCACATGTACTAACCAGTCCCTGTACATAGTAGAGCTTTCTATGGTTGTGTGTGTGTGTGTGTGTGAAAGACTTAAACTCATTAGGTACACAGTCATGAATCACAGCAGCAAGAACACCTAGTACCAAAATATAGGACCAAAGCTTATCATAGTTGATCTCAAAAAAACAAAGTGATAGCCCTTTCTTCTTAGGTACCTTGAAGAATAAGATTTTAGACCATAAGGTCACATTCATCTTCACAGAAGCTGACTTTATGTAGAATTTAGAACTAAAATGTGTCCTCCACTTGCCACTATAAAAACTGATTGTTTTTCTCAGCCTAGAAATTTATAGAACTTAACCCTAAAAAACCACAGGAGTTACACACTGAGTAGATAACATTCCTTCTTTTCTTGGATTGTCAATATTTCTTCAAAAATGAATAGAAGCAAATGATCAAAAAGCCACTTTGGCCCTGACCAGTATGGCTCAGTTGGTTGGGCATTGTCCTGGAAACAGAAGGTCTCTGGTTCGATCCCAGATCAGGGCACGTGCCTAGGTTATGGGTTCAATCCCCAGTCGGGGCATGTACAGGAGGCAACGGATTGATGTTTCTCTCCCTCTCTGTCTTCCTCCCTCTCTCTAAAAATAAGTAAATAAAATCTTTTTTTAAAGTAATTTTAACATTAATTACATGCTAGGGTTTCATCTAAGGACACAGGAATACATTCAAAACAGAACAAAATCCTCAAGCCCAAGAACAAGGCCTAGAAAATGTCATCACTACTGTGGAATCTCAAACATCACAACTTCTTTAGGGACCGCTGGCCACGGGAGTTAAGACCCTGTACGCACGTTCAATCAGCATACCCCGAAACCTCACCTCTCAGTCTACTGCTGGGGGGTTGTTGGGGACACAGGACTCATTGCCACCACTCGCTTCTTATTCTGATGACTAACATTCCCACTAACTTTTCAAAGGTCTAGCCAAAAGGTAAGACAATGTATTAAACTTCTGGATGCAATCGAGTTGACCTCCACAGTTCTGTCTCCCGTTGGCGAGCACAGCAGAAGCAGCGGGGGTGCTGACTGACTCCGCCAAGCGCTGTGCTCAGCTCCACTCCTTCCGGGACCGCGTGTCAGTGAGCAACCAACCGGAAGCTCCTACCTGCTGCACTTTGCCTCTCCCCAAGCTGCCATACACAGACGGTGCTGCATTACTCTCAAAACAAATCCGGTGAGTGCTCCTCACAAAGGGATGGCATCTCACAACCAGAAGGAGCTCATGGCTCTTTCACTACTTGAGACACCTGGCAGCCTTGTTCAACGGTGTAAATGTTCTCTATCTACGTTATCCAGTATGGCAGCCACTTGCCACTTGAAATGTGTCTAGGGTGACTGAGAAACTAAAGTTCTTCTTTTACTTCACTTTGATTAATTTTAATTTAAACAGTCTCATGTGGTTTAGTTCCCACATAAATATCAAACTTCATGGAAAACTACAAGCTGCTCCATACTCAACAATGAAATAACTATAACCTGGGTGAAATACAAAGCCTGGGGCAATTTAGTTAGCTCACATTCACGCTGTAAGATTTTAAGCAGGAACCAGTGAGACAATTTTGTATATCTCCTGGCAATTTCTGTAACTGGCAGCTCCTCTGCCAAAGATTAGTCCAGTAAAATGTGCAATTCATTGACTTTGAGTCTGTATTTGGTTTGGTGTACACAGAGGGTAAGACTGAAACATTTAACAAAATTATTAACAAAATTAAGTGGGGTTTGGTTTAAAATATTATTAATACATCTTTAATTTTTCTCATGGCATGAAAGCCTCCAGGACAAAAGTTGATAGTTGGGGCCACATCCTCTCCTTAGGTCATTGTCGGCTGTGTGAAGTGAGGAATGACCTTAGTTCTATGTAAGGAGAAAAAGATTTCACAAATGCAGCAAAAGTGCAGAGCCAAAGGACCTGGAAAACATGGAATGCTAGGAAGAACATAACCTTCACACCTGGGGGTGGGGAGGCGGGCACTGGAACACAGGAACATTGACACATTCCAAAGAAACTATTATGGTGATGGATTATCTCCAGGCTCCTCCCGCCACACAGCACCTTCCAGAATCATCTTCCCTTCTGGTACCAATGCACTTGTATACAAACAATGATACCCAAAACACAAGGGAGAGCAGCTGAGGTGCATTCAGCAAGCTAAAGGCAAACTTTCCCTACATGGCACAACCAACCAAAACAGAGAAAAGAAAAGGCTGCAAGATGAAGACAATAAACATTATAAAAACACTTTCTGCAAAGAATGAGAGAGAATGAATTCATCAAGAAATAATCCACTCTGATTGAAGGCTTTGCTTACCCTTTTCTGGAGAGCCCCCCCCCCCCCACCAATGGGACTGTTGAGAGTTTCTGCAGCAGAAAAACAGAAGGCAAAAGGGATTTCTAACTCCTGGTTCAAGCGAAAGTGAGTCGAGCTGCCCTGGGTTAGTGAGGTCACAAGCTCATGCAAAACCCCAAATGTTTATGAAGTCCCTACATAAAATCCTGGTTGATCTAGATTCCAACATCTTCCCTTTGAATTCAGTTGGGGAGGGTGGGAGTCAGTTGACTGGGGAAAAGGAAGAAGAGATTTGGGGGGTTGTTTAATATTAACAGAACAAAATCAAGAAACAGCAATTCTGTGGCTCTTTGGACCTTCATGGGTATATTTTTATCTTTCACATTAACTCCTACCTTACTAGGTCAAGTGGAATCGTTTTTCTGTGTTCATTGTAAATAACATGATAGTTGTTTTTTTGGTTTTTTTTTAAAGGTGATGGTGGCAAACCCTGGATTTCCTTGGATCTCTTTTCTTTATATCAAGGCATAGATTTTTTGATGGTCCCTCACATGAAAAAGCTCACAAACGTAGACACACAGTCTCTTTGATGAAGGTTCAAATGTCTTAGGTTTCACGGCCAAATATTCAGTCTGTTGAGTGAAAAATCTTTTGGACCCCAGCTTCAGGGGGCTGTTTCAAATTTGGATCTGTTTGAAACTCTAACCTGTTTACCTTCTGACTTTGTCTTCTGTGTCTCCCTTTCTTGCCTCTGGTTCTAGCAAGATTTTCCTAGCAAAATAAAAGTGTTTTGAGTTTTTCAAAATCAAAGGGAAAGGTTTCTGACTGTGAGTTCTAAACTTTTTCACTGTATATGCCTGAATAGGCACAAACTGCCAGAGACAGAACGCCACTTGATTTATGCTCCTTCACCAAAGAAAACAGTGCATTCAGCAGTTGTGATTCTCCACATGGATAAGAAGAGAAAAGGCTCCAAATTTCGCAACCATCATGCACAAATTTGATGTTCCATTTTAGTTTTGTATATTTCTCTTATTTAGCACCTGCATAGTTAAGAATTATGGAGAGAATCTTTTACTTCCAAACTTGCTGGTACAAAGAGAGCCATTCTAGGTTCTGGAACTGAAAAGAATTATCCCAGTCCTATATGCTAAAAGCAAGGCATGTCTTTAGAATGAAACTAGTGGGTCAAAGTGACTAGGCATCTCCGATTTTCCCTTTGTCTCCAATAATCAACTCCGAAGTAATGGATTAATTCAAGCATCTCATCATTACTAAGAAACACTGTACTTTTTCACTTTGCCTATAAAGGGACTAATTTTTTTGAAGTCTTAATTTTAACTTATTTGTGAATGATGGTGACCACCTCTCATGTCACCAACAAAGCACAGGAAAGGGAGAAGCAGGAACCCGCGCTTGAGTAATTGAATCCCCCTCTGACTGCATAGAAGTCAAGCACCCATCATTCCCCTCACCCGGAAGGGGAAGGCCTGGCATCTGAGGAGAAGCCCATCAGCGTCTAGCACAGGACAGGAGTCTCGTGCCACTTGGATTTTTGCCAGGAACTCCACATTAGCTTGGAATGAGCACTGATCTAACAGAACCTCGTGCAAGTGTATTTTGTGCACAGAAGTTTCCTAACTTGTCACACATTTCTCTGACAGTTCATATAGATGTGTTACAAGTTAGGACGCCATTCTGTTACGCGCATGGTTTTCTAAGCGTGACTGGGGTGAGTCTAATCAGTCTGTTTTGGTATCTTCCTCTTTATCGTGATATATTTTCATTGCTTCACGTGACATTCAGCGTGGAGTTATATCACACTCGAAGCTAAGCACTGAAATCCAGAAACTTTCAACTATCATTTCATTTTACCTTGCCTGTCCAGTTATTATGACAACAACAAATCTGTGCAATTAACAAATCCATCCATTTGAACTCACTCAATTTAAAAAGCGAGTTAATAATAACCGGATTTAGTGCATCTTGCTAGTACTAAACTACTAAAATGCTTCACAAACTTTGAATAAATATATCTTGTGGCCATATGTATACTTGCAAGGAAGGCAGACTTTCAGAAAAAATATCCTTTCCGTGTGAAGGAAATCCCTTCAGAACTTTTGTGTCCCCTCTAAGGCCACTGGCACTAACTTTCACTGGGGTGGGGGTGGGGGCTCTCCTATGGAAAGTAAAAGATTGTAAACACACGGCTGCCTTAACAGCCCTAAAGCAAATGTTTACACACTAATTAGTTACAGCAATGCACCTCGAATGGCACAAATACAAACATGTACACAGGTAAATGTGCACGCGGACCCTAACATGGGTTATTATTACTTTAGTACATCCATCCGTGCCCTGTCTACCACACCCCCGCTCTCCCTGCTGGGTTCCCTAGCATCCTATCACAGCCTGCAGAGCTGGGAGGGAAGACATCATAAAGGCAAGGAGAACCAAGTGCTTACGGTAAGTCCAGTGGCCAAATTGAGAAAATAATTCAAGAATCTTGCTTCCTACTCTCTTTTCCTGTCTTGAAAAAGTATTTCCTGCTTTTATATTCAAAGTGCATTTTCAATGCTATCCTTAGATATTTGGGGTTTAATCAAATTTTCATATGCTGTGAAGAAGAGATAAAACACAACCCTTTCTTTTTTAATTAATTTGATTTTTGTCTTTGGTGCTCCCAGCTATCAAGACTGTCCAATAAACCAGTTTTGATTCATAAATAATAGTTCCATTATATCTACTATGCCACTCGTCAGAGTACCTGAAATTTTAATTCACTTGTTCAGCTAAATTTCATCCTCAGTTCACGGCCATAAAATTCTTTATTGACAAACTTTCAAACCAACTTTGACTCTGAGGTATCTAGTCAACATTTTTCTTCTGTGTGGATATTAGTTTATTGAATAAGTGGCATCTGTTTTCCTCCACATCACTAGCAGAGTAGGTATTTCCTTTTGACAGCTTTGCAGGATTTATGGGTTCGCATGCTCTGAAGAAAAATAGTACTAAGCAAAAAATTCCAATTCATTACCTCTTAGTACTTAATTAAGTTCATACCACAGCACACCGGAGGTGACCCCTGAAACGACCGTGACAGCAGCAGAGCAGCCGGCTGTATTATCTTCGGAAGATAGAGAGGATTCTAATTATCCTGACCTCGTTTTCTCATCTATGATATTCATAACTATTCCTTCTACTTTGCTCCCCGTTAGGCTTGGACAGAACTGTCTGGAAAGCAAGAGCAGATCCCTCTCGATAACCACTGTTCATGCAGCCCTTCTAAACAATAAAGGCCTGACTCTGACCTTCCAGAACGCAGACACCTCTGATCACAGGGAGTGCCGCAGGGGGCGGCTGGAGGAGGTGATTGAACCTGTCGGGAAGGCAAGCAGTGGGTCTCACTAAGCAAACATACCGCAAGCAGGAAGAGTTGGGGTTACCTGTCAGGGTTCTGCGTGCACACGTGCATCTGTAACAGGATCCTCTGTGTGAAAGTCTTAAAGCACTGCCCGCATTTCCAAAGATGCCAGTCACTGAACTCCGAGTGCAGCTGGCTCGTGGAAGTTGGGCTCGCAAGGACGCGCTGGTTTTTCACGCTGATTTGGTTATATCCCGATTCCATGGGCCCAGATTTATCCAGGAGAGAGAAGTTCCTGCTGCACGGAGTCTGTGGGAAAACGACGGAGCGCTGCTGAGTGGCTGGGGAGAGTTTGCTGGTCTTGCTGAAGGGCTGCAGGGCGTCCTGTCTACACATGGCTTCCATTACCGTAGAGGGGACATTTACTGGGAGAACAACAGAGTTTCAGAAGATCAGTTTTATTGGCCCTTGAAATAAACACAATAACATGCACATTAAAAAATTTTTTCTTATAAATCAACATTTTGAAACTTTATTTTTCTGGACTCAGAATGAATGTAATAGCAGACAATTTGATTTGAGGGGGAAGCACTGTTATTACAACTTACAACTACTATACGTTCAGGATTTTTCATACATGGTTTTGGCCCTCATGGAGTTCGCTTATAACTTGAGACATTAGGACTCCGTAAGGAGGCTGCACCCTGCACCCTGTGTTTGAAGGAAGTTTGGATGGGAGGCACAGCAAGAGAGGGAAAGAGAACTTGGGGGCTGCCCAGAGAGGGTGGCCTTGAGCAGCGTAGGGAAGGAAAATTCAGGCCTTCCACCAGACCTTGCCAACACAGGACAGGTATTCAAGAAAAACTGGCTGAAAAGATGAAGGAAACTAAGGAAGACATCTGGAGACAGAAGTCTGGCACGCTGGTGAGAGTGAGAGACACAGGCCGGCCAAACAGGGCCATGGGTTCTCGACACTGTGGGAATAAGGCAGGGGGCGGGGAGGGCAAGACCTCGAAGGACCTTTAAAGTCCAAAGGAATAAATAAACAAAAGACTTCAGGCCTAGCGAATAGATGCAGACTGTTTCTGAGCAGAAATAGCAAGGGAAAAAAAAAATCAATGTTCAGGGAAGGCTTGAGTGAGGCAATGATTTAGACAGGGTGCCATGGATAAAGTCAGAATGGGAGGTGATGAGCTACGGTGCTTGGAACTTTGCAATCAGAAAGACCTAGGTTCAAATCCTGACTCTGCCTTTTATTCACTGGGTGATCTTAGGCAAGTTAGTTCATCTCTCTGTGCCTTACTTTCCCCACCTGTAAAATGAAAACAGGGGTAGTAATAATCCTAAAAGTAATAGCAGCATGGTGTTTTGGTTGAAGTGGCCTGGATTTTACGTCCACTATTTACTAGCTGTGTAACTGTGGGCAAGTATAGAACACTGACATCTACATTTAGTCCTTGGTAAAATGTAAAGCAGTCACCCAAAAGGTTGAGTGAGATAATGCATGGGTAACATTTAGTAAATGCCATGGTTACCATTCAATAAATGTTGAGCTCTATGAGCCCTGGCTTCTTAAATTCCCTTTTATGAGGTTCAAATGAGATCATTAAATTAGTCATCACAGGGCCTACCATTAACAATAGCCAAATCTTACTATTATAAAAGAGATTAGAACGAAGGTGAGCCTAAACTGGGGTGGTGGCAAAGAGAGTGAGGAAAGAACTAGAAGAAACATTTTGAGGAGGGAAACCAAATTTACTTGAAATTTGTTTTTTGTTTTTTTGCGTTGTTATTATGTTAATAATATATATCATGTATTCACCGATCAACCCACAGGTTCAGAACTGATTAGAACCTAATATGCTTAAAAACTATTATTCTCATTTTTACAGTACCTACTGTGTCAATAAATGTGTTGATTGGTTATTTCAGGGGTCAAAAAGATTAAAGACCTTAAGGTGGTCAAGAAAAGGAAATCAGAAACCAAAAAATTTGAAAACATTGATTGGCAAAGAGATTGGTGATGGGAAAGAAGTAATTCATGGCTGTTGGCCATTCGGTCAAGGCCACATGGAAGGAAACATGTGAACTGCGGGCTCTTATCCTTTTCAGCCACAGACAGCTGCTGAGGGTCCTACGCAGCAGGAAAACTCGACATGGCCAAGGAGAAGAGAGAATGGCAGAGCTCCACAGCTGCAAGGAGGCTCTGAGCCTGAGTGGGCAAGGAGACACCAAGTGTGGGGACACAGAGGGGATGACGTGCTGCCTCTAAGGACTCTTCAACTCAAAGCATTCTGTCAATCACACGTAATTAGACAAACCCAACAAAAGAAATAGCTCAGTCTACAATACTCTGTTGGCATGTTCCATCCCATCCTGAGAAGAAAAAATAAATCACGAGACTCAGAAGCCTAGAAAGAGCCTAGAGTTTTCGTGTTGGCAGTTCTTGACCCTGACTGCACCTGAGACTCGTACGGGAGATTTTTAAAAAATTAAATCAGGCCCTGACCAGGTGGCTCAGTTGGTTGGAGCATCATCCCATACACCAAGAGTTGCAGTTCAATTCCAGGTCAGGGCACATACCTAGGTTGTGGGTTCAATCCACAGTCAGGGCGTGAAAGGGAGGTAGCTGATCGATATTTCTCGCACATCGATGTTTCTCACTCTTTCTCCCTCCCACTTCCTCTTTCTCTCTAAAATAAATGAACATGTTTTCGGGTGAGGATTAAACAAATTTAATCAGAATCACTTGGTAGATTCTAGGCATCTTCATTTCTTTAAAGTTCCCCAAGTGCTTCTAATGTATAATTGGGGTTGAGAATCAGTGATATAATCCTACTCTTATTATAAATAAAAACAGCTTAAGCCTAAGAAGGTCCAATAATTTGCCAAGGGTCACACATTCAGGGCACATACTGCCAAGTTAGAAGCTTTAGCTTGTTGACTCCCAGAGAAGTTTATCTGACCACACTCATATATATTGTCCCTGCTCACCAGCTGCATTTCAAAAATAAAAGGACATTTTATAGCTAGTACATCTCACGTGAACATATATGTCATATATACATATAAATACACATGTACTTATACACATACATATATACGAGCTTATGTACATGCACATATGTATTTTTATATATAAATATTTACGTATAATTTCTGGGGCTAAAGTACAGAATGAGGATGAAATCTGTCCACACATTTTAGACTTTCAAAAAAATCTTTGATTGCACACAGTCTGTTTATTTATTGAAAGATAAGGAGGAATGTCTTATTATATTTGGGCTCTTTTTTAATAAAAAATAAAAACAGTAGGATTGTCAGAGATCAGGGTGGAACTCATCTTGTTTAGCTCATTCATAACTAATCCGGAACAGGCAAAGCACAGGGAAACCCACAAGTTTTCAGGCAACATGAAGCTTGTACGGACAGGGACATGCCGCGCTAGTAGGACGGCAGGCGCGGGGAAAGCCTGCATAATGCAGATGTCATCAGCAGGCAGGAGAGCAGGAAATCTGGCCAGGAGCTCCCCTGTGGGGAAGAGGGTTAGCATGCTTTGGGGGGGTGAAATAATACTCTAAGTATAGATGATAAATTCTGGCATCTCACTTAGGCTCCTGGAAAGCAACCTAAGTTAATTTTCAAAAATTGTTATGGCCACGAAACCTTTATAGTAAACTAAAGAATTTGTGGGCCAATGAATTTTTGTTAGGTTTAATGATCAGTGTCAAAATGGTAATAAAGAAAATCTGAGTCCAGTTTTTATAGTAATCTAGGATATATGGGATCTGAGTTAGTGGTAGTAATAGTTGTATTTAGGCAGTAAGAGTTGGAATGGTTGGAATGAAATTATTTTCTGTCTTATTACTTCTCTGGGATACCCCAATACTAATGTAACTTTTATTTTTGGAGATGCAGGTAGCAATGCCTGCACTCTGTATTCTACTCTGGCATGATCCTTTATTGTATTTGTGAATAAATTCAATCCTACTGAATAAAATGAGCATATAATTTACAGAGAAGAAAAAGGATAGGAATAAGTAATTTTTTTGCTCTAAACTGTCCTGAAGAGCTCCAGCACACTTCCATGGAACTCCAGAGGTCTACAAAGTATAATTTAAAAATTTTTTTTTAAAACAGGACCTAAAGGATGAAGATTATTCTTTCTAAATACCAGCCTGATTTATGACAACAATCAAAAGCATTAACTGGGACTTCTGCCAAGATGGCGGCGTAGGTGGACTCACTAGCCACCCGCACATCCAGAGTGTCTAAACAACGAACGCAGTAGCGAAAAATTAAACAACCAGAATGGACAGAATCGAACTGAAGGGAAGTCCGACACCTAGGAGGTAGGAGAAGACAAACATCCAGGCCGGTAAGCGGGGCAGAACCAGGCAGAGGAATGGAGTGAGAGGCAGCTCTCACTGAGGGACTCACGCCCACCAGTGCCTGAACGGGGCATGGCCCTGAACAATGGGTGAATCCCACAAGCCAGCGACGCTGCTGGAGAGAGGCCAGGGCTGAGCCAGCAGAACCGAGTCTGGCAGAAAAGGCGGTGGGGAACTGGGGAGCGGAGGAGTGATGGGAGCCCGTGGTGATCAGAGATCGCCATTGCTTCCTCCCAGGCCCCGCCCCCAGAGGCAACGTCATCCAAAAAGCGACCCAGGTTGCAGACACCTGCCAGCCGACAAGATAAAAAGAATGAAAATGGCCAAAATGAAAGATCAGAACAAATTACAACTAATGAATGACAACACAGTCAACCTATCAGATGCGCAGTTTAAAATGCTTGTAATCAAAATGCTAACAAAACTGGAAGATAGGTGGACGCAAATAATTGAACAGATGAAGAATATGATAAGGATAATGGAGGAAGATTTATAGGGAACCAACAGGAAAAAAAAGGACGTTGGATCTCAAACCAATGGGGTGGACCAGAAGGAAGAAACAAGAATTCAAAAAAATGAGGAGGGTCTCAGGAACCTCAGAGACATCTGTAAACGACCCAATATCCGGATCATAGGGCTGCCAGAAGGACAAGAGGAACACCAAGAAATTGAACGTATTTTTGAACAGACAATGAAGAAAAACTTCCCAGATCTGGCAAAGGAAATAGGCTTCCTGGAAATCCAAGAAGCTCAGAGAACCCCAAAGAAGCGGGACCCAAAGAGGAACGCACCAAGGCACATCATAATTACATTACCCAAGGTCAGGAATAAGGAAAGAATCTTACAAGCAGCAAGAGAAAAAGAGACAGCCCTGGCTGATGTAGCTCAGTGGATTGAGCGCGGGCTGGGAACCAAAGGGTCCCGGTTCGATTCCCAGTCAGGGTACATGCCTGGGTTGCAGGCCAGGTCCCCGTGAGGGCCATGTGAGAGGCAACCATACATTGCTGTTTCTCTCCCTCTCTGTCTCCCTCCCTTCCCCTCTCTCTAAAAATAAATTTAAAAAAAAAAAAAAAAAAAGAGAAAAAGAGACAGTTACCTACAAAGGAATCCCCATCAGACTGTCAGCGGATTTCTCAAAGGAGACCTTCCAAGCAAGAAGGGGCGGGAGAGAGATATTTCAAATCATGAAAAGCAAGGGACTACAACCAAGAATAATCTATCCAGCAAAACTTTTGTTTAGAATGGAAGGGCAGATAAAGTGCTTCTCAGATAAGGTCAAGTTCAAGGAGTACATCATCATGCAGCCTCTACTATATGAAATGTTAAAAAGTTTCGTATGAGGACTCAGGAGCGAAGGCACCAAGGCCAGATCAGCTACCGGGGAATTCAGATCAGTCACAGCCAAGACGCTTCTGAGGTAAGCAAGCAAAATAC